>JAJONZ010041341.1:0-13158 GCA_029582445.1 Solanum paucissectum
GGGGGGGGGGGGGGGGGGGGTGTGACAACTGGAAAAAAAAATAATCTAAAATGGTGTAAGAGATAATGGCAATTGTTTCTCTATTAATGGTATCCCTAAAATGGTGTAAGAGATAATAACAATTGATTATCTTATTTCTCTTACTTATTAATTGTAAGGTAATTATAAAAATAATAACTAATTAATTAAATCAAATAAATTAAATTATAGATTAAAACTAATCTGTTAATACTTGTAATTAAATTGTTATAAGTAGTAATATAAAAAAAAGTACATCTAAAGGCTCTAATATTAAGCCATAAATAGATATGTGGGGTGAATTTTCCTTAAAATAACAAGGGGCTTAGGCCCAAAATAACAAAATACAACTCAAAGAAAAGGTTGACTCAAATATGTCTCAATACACAACATATATACTTAGTGTATATTGTTTTATATCCTTGTATATCGGCTCCAATTTTTGTATTCTTTAGTGTATACAACATGTATACGAGCTCTCGGGGACCTGTGCTCCTAGTTTCACGATCGACCAACTCAATAAAGGTGGAATTGGGTCTCCGTTGCCCAATAAGGATCGGAGATGCAAGGAAAAGAGGATTTGAGTCCAAATCAGATTCCGGGCCGATTCACATGCAACAAAAATGAGCAAACTTATAAGTAACAACTCACACAATTTAATATAGGAGAATAAAGAAATGGAATAATTGCTACTGCCTAATCGTCACATAGAGAACAAAACACTTAACTATGATTAGAATCAAGTGAATGGTATGGAGAAATGTCACTCATAAACATACAATTATAAGCCGAAGATAATAAGCAGTAGCAGCCAAAACATCAACACTAACTAAACTTAAATACAGAGGCGTATCTAGAGGGGGTGTCGTGGGTTCACGTGAACTCATGCTCCCCTCTCTAGATCATATATAGTAGTGCTATATTTTTTAAAAAATATTTAAATATAATTGTGTGAATCCATGTTCAAAGTATTATATAATAATGCGATGATGATTGAGTGCACTTCTCCAAATGAGAGATAGAAATTTAAATCTTATATCTATCTTGTTTCTTTGAGTAACACTTTTCCAAGTGATTATCAGTTACACTTTTGTCGTTTCAACTAGTTTTTCTTTTGTTTTTTTCCTTTATTCTTTCAAAATTTTCAAGTGTGTTACATTGAGAATTCCTAAAAAATTTAGCATTGTAAATTTTTTATATAATTAAATCAAATGTGTATATTAAAATTTAAAACTAGTAGTATTATATATTTTGGACCTATAATTTTTAAACTATAATGGTTCATATTACGAACTAAAAGTCAAAACGATCAAATTTATATTTAAGATATATTTTTTCGTAATCGTGCACCCATCTACCCGAAATTCTGAATACGCCTCTGCTTAAATATCCGCATGATAACTAACACTAAAACACAACTAACAACACTATGATGCTTCAAACAAACGGAAGGAGAAGGATCAAAATCGACACTTAACCACACCACTATAATTTTCTGGAAAACAAGAATAACATTGTCAGCAAAGGTGCGATGCGGAAAAGAATTAAATTATCTGGTCGCGAAATAATTTTTTGAAACAGTAGAGTCCGTGTTCTCTCCGCGATGCGGAGAGGGAGGAAATTTTTCTGGAGATTGGAATTGGAAGCATGTCTGTGATGCAGACCTGAGCGCTTGTTTTTGCCCGATCTTTTCTTCCTATCCCAAACTCGATTCAACTCATACCCACTGTCAAAACTCTCGAATTCTTATAACCCAGAACAATCTCAGCGAAATCCACACAAAAACTGTCAATTTACTCAACTCATTCGCAAACCCTTGCCTCAAGAACTCAAAACAACATTCGATTACTAATTAAATTCAAGGATCTTTCAGGAACTCAGCAGTTCAACATCAAGAATAAGTTCATGGGTAAAAGATTACGTACTTGGCGTGAGGGCGAACAAACCCAACACTATGGAAGTTTACATACCTTAATTGGCGAAACAAATCCTCGATTCGCAAGAAATCTTGGCGAACGCTTGAACTCCTCCTTTTTTCCTCCTCTTGAACTCCTCTCAAAGCCCTAAGCGTGATTTTGAATTATGAAAAATGATTTAAGTCTGTTTAGACCACTAAAATATTGTCAATAACGTTTAAAGCTAATGGGGTAAGAAAAAGACCAAAATATCACTCATTAATTCGGGTAAATTTCTTTAACTGGATAGGCTGAACTCAAACGGGCTTATCTCCCTTATCCGAACTCAAATTTTAGCAAACTCGGTGGCGTTGGAAAGGGGATTCAGAGATCTTTCATTTGATATCTTATGAATTACCTAACTCATCCTGTGCTAAAAGTTATGGTCGTTTGAAGTTGACCCAAAACTCACAACTAAGCTTAACTTGAACAAAACTCAAATTAGCTCTTTCCAAATTAATTCTTTCGAATTTAGCCCTTTCTAAGGTCAACGTGTTACACTGCCGTCGTGGATTCTTCTATTTTCCTTGTCCACCTTTTGAGACTAAGACAATCTTAGACTATTGGTTTATTGCTTCGGGGTTGCATCCCCCTTTATTTTAGATATTATAGTTTTGATACTACGACTTTTAATTTTTAGGAACTGTTTCCGTAAATATTTTGATTATTGAGTTGAGTTTATGGGGACTCAATTCTTTAATTGTTTCTAAAAAAAATTTGTAAGTTTTATGTGATGAAGTGCTTTAATAAATGGTGTTTTGGGCTTAATTGTGGGTAAGTTGTTGGTTCTTCCATCAAGTGGTTTAGTATGGGTGACAATCACAACAGTCTGGATCGTGACACTTATGTGACACAGTTTAAATTCAAGAATCAAAAATTTAAATTTTGATATGAAATCATTATATTTGTTGCGATAAAATTTACATATTCGAAAACTACGTTAAAAGTATTATAAGTCAAAATAATTGAACAATTTAAAATATTTAAAAGAGATTTAAATTATGATAAAAAAAAACTTGTATAACACTCAAAAATTGAAAGGTATCACATAAATTGGGACAGAAGAAAATAGTAAGATTTTTATTTGGCTATTGCCTTGTTGTAAGTTACGTATAAATAATAATTGAATTCCATTTCTATTTTTGTCCCAAGAATTTGACTCTTCAATTGGTAGTTTCATTAGTTTGTGCAATCCCACCTGGAGGTGGTTTTCTTTGCCCACATTCACAGTAAAAACCGTTGCAACCGTTGCAGTAATAGAGATCGATAAAGCCACAAAGAGATCTACAAATATTTGGATCTTTGTCGCAACAATAGACGGAAATATCCTTTGCTTCAGTCTTTCGTGAAATACCTATAAATAAAATTTCATAATTTATTATTATTATTATTATTATTATTATTATTTTATATATTTATAATATCAATATAATTCATATCCAAGAACAAGAAGCTTTATAAAACGAACTTAGAAAAAAGTGTGGAAAAGTGTATGATATTCAGGTACTAAAAATTAAAGCAACTAAAAGACTCACAGAGTCCTATCATCATAAAGATGAGGAGAAAAACCAATACTTTGAAATTCATGTCTTAGCTTTTGGTGTAATGCTCAATAAGCCACTTGAAAGTAATTTTTGTAGGCGTTTGATAATGATGTTTATTTTACTTTTGTCCTTCTTATAGCATATTTAGTCAACAATTCAAGAAAATATTTTATGAATCTCGTAACGGATTTCTCTCCTTTTTTGGGGCAATTACATGTAAGTTAATATGATAATATTTGACTGAGATTGTAACGTACATGCCTTATACACGTAACGCCCTTGGATTTTGATTTGACTGGGCATCTTATTGGATTTTGACATGTGGCTCCAAAATAAACCTCTAGAATAAGATAACAGATCTCTTATACAAAATTATACATCCAAATAAATAACATCTAAATGGCTGCATGGACATTTGATGTACTGATATTGAATAAATAGTGTATAATCGTATATAGATAATATATGATATGCAACTTGCCAACAATATATATTGTTTTACAATATTTATATCATTATATATATTAAAATTAATATTAAAGAAAAATCGAGGGACGATCTTTTGCCTTGTTTTCATGGACCGGTACAATTCCTTAGTTTTTCTTGGTCGATTTTCACATGACTCTTTTTAGTATTGTTAATTTTGTCAAGTTTTATGATATTTTTTATTTCTATTATCGCGATATATATATATATATATATATTTGTGTATGCAACTTGATGCACCCTACTTCAAACTGGTCAAAATAATTAGAGTCGTCATTTAATATTGTGGTTACATGGTTAAGGAGACATATACTAGTTAATTAGTCATTATAGCTATAGTTTTATTTAATTACCACTCGCGACCAATACTCAGTGATAATTACGTGGACTGGGGTTTTGAGTTTGTATAATTCGCACGTTTGTATAATTCGAAATTCGTATAATATAATTTGTACAACTTTTGTATAATGTAATTTTGTATAGTATAATTTGTATAATTGTTTAAAGTTTAGATGTTGGTTTTTTGTATAAATTATTTATTCCAAGTTTATACAAAAATAGCTCAATTATACAAACATACCCGCGAATTATACAAATCACCCTCTAATTATATAAACTCGCGAATTACACAAACGAAACAACTTAAATTGTAGCTACAACCCTTAAATATGCAAAATTATTTTACTTACAATCTTGATCTGCCCAAATCATATACAATGCTCTTATTTCTAAGAGCAATATCTGTGTAACAAGAGAAATAAATATAATGCAAGAAATGCAATTAGGGAATCAACAAAGTTACGTATTTATGTGATAAACCACATAAGAACATATTTTCAGCATTCCAACCTGATACATATTACCTTATATTATAGAAACTACCATAAGCAATATTGAAATCCAATTTTGGCTCTCTGCAATATGGATTAGCTATCGAGCTTCTTCAATTTCTATAAAATTCAAAATATTTTTGAGTTATTTTTAAGTAATTTTGTTTCAAAAATATTTTGTTTTTAATTAAATATTGTTGTTAATTAGTTTAGTTTAATTGATGGTTTATATTCCAAGTTAATTAGTTTACAATTAGATTAATTTATTTTATTTTGTTGAGATTAAGAAACTCATTAATTAATTAATTAATATAATTTGTCTTCTTTAATTTAATTTTTTAGACAAATTCACTAATTAATTCAGTTTTGACTAAATTCTAAACATATGGTCATTTCCTACTGCAAAATCTAACTATTTTTACTCTTCTTAAACCTTTTTATTTCAGCCAATTTTAAGACCAAAACAACACCAATTTCAGCCTATTCTTACAATATGCAGAAGCCCAACCCATATAACATTCCCACCCCAATTCCTAAAAGACCCAGCAACAACAATACTTCCTTCGTTGTTATTTAGTTATCGCCATTTTAAGTTTCCAGCCTCTTAAGATATTATGTTAGTTTATCATTGTACCCTAATTATTATGTATCAATGAATATTTAGCTCATCGTTATGTTTATTTTAACTTCCTAGAATAGATCTAAAATGATAGATATTAAGTCATTTCTACTTTGGTTTTAGCTGTGTTGAAGTAATAGTTTTGTTCTTCTTCCTTTACTAATCTTTATTTCTTTTCATGCGCGAACCTCCTCGGTTGAGTCCATTGGATCCTCCTTTGCATTTCTGTTGGGTCAAGCCCAACGTCCTTGTTGAGTCAACCCCATCGGTGTGTTCGTGTGTGCAGGTCAAAAGGAAGTTGATATACGTGAAATGGAAGTTGAAATAGAGGTCTCGAACGGCAAAAGTGATGGTGTAAAAGAGCTAATATACATCCAGTATACATTTGATATACAAGGACAAAAGTTAGGCCTAAGGCCTGATGATTCAGCAACAACAACCTGAAAAGGCTAATTTAGATTAGATGATATAATCGATTTTTTTGTCGAATGTACAATATTTTTGTAAGAAACTCGTTATCTTATCCTAGAGGTCTATTTTGGTGTCACGTATCAAATGACGTGGCATACCAAGTTAAATAAGTATATCAATAGAATTGTGTCACATATCAAAATGACATAACATGCTTAGTCAAATTAAAGTCCAAACGTGTTACGTGTACAAGACATGTACGTTACAATTCCAATCGAATATTGTCATGTTGACATAAATACAATTGACCAAAAAGGGGAGAAAAATAAGTTACAAGATTCACAAAATATTATTTTTCTTAAGTTGTTGACTAAATATGCTATAAATAAGACACAAAGGGAAAAAATATTTTCATCAAACACCTGCACAAATTACTTTCAAAAGCATTACACCAAATATTAAGATATGACTTTCAAAGTATTGGCTTTTCTCCTCATCTTTATGATGATTGGGTTCGGTAAGTCTTTTACTTGCTTTAATTTGTTAGTACTTGAATATCATACACTTTTTCACAATTTTTTCTAAGTTCATTTTGTAACCTTGTTCTTGGATATATGAAATATATTTATCTATTTTTATATATATATATATATATATATATATATATTATGAAATTTTATTTAATAGGTATTTCGCAAAAGGCTGAAGCAAAGGATATTCCCGTTTGTTGTTGCGACAAAGATCCCAATATGTAGATCTCTTTGTGGCTTTATCGATATCTATTTCTGCGACAGTTTTTACTTGTGAATGTGGGCATAGTAAACCACCTCAAAGTCGGATTGCGCAAACTAATGAAACTACTAATTGAAGAGTTCAAATTTCTTGGGACAAAAATAGAAATGAAATTCAATTCTTGTTTCTATGTAACTTACAACAAGGCATTAGCCAAATTAAAAAGTTTATTGTTTTCTTCATTCCCAATTTATATGATATCTTTCGAATTTTGAGAGTAAAACAAGTTTCTTTCATCGTAATTTAAATTCATCTTTTAAATAATTTGAATTGTTCAATTATTGTGACTTATAATATTTTTAACGTGGTTTTCGAATATGTAAATTTTATCTCAACAAACGTAATGCGATTTCATATCAAATTTTAAAATTTTGATTCTTGAATTAAACGGTGCCGCATAAGTTGGACAAAGTGAGTAAATATTTATTATTTAAAAAGATTTAAAGATGACATGTCAAAATTTATAGTTTTGATTCCTGAAATTCGAACAATATGACATAAATAATTAAAAAGGATGGAGTAAATATTAATTTTGCACAATATGTTAATCATTGAAAAAATTACAATTTTATATATATTTAGTTATTATTTTTAATAAAAAAAACATTTATAGGATTATTAATTATACAACTGACTTTTCAAGATCTATAAAAGCTACACTTTATATTAGCACCTAATAAATTAAAATAAATCTGAACTTATTAATTTAAAATTTTGACTTTGCCTTTATTTAGAAGATACTTTATTCACTATATGAGTAATTTATTATATTGAAAATATTAATTTTACAAGATATATTTAGATTTATTATGTAATTCCATCATTAGCAGAGGCAAAATTGCTTAATTGTTTTTTTTTCTCTGCATGTAATGCAAGTTTGACTTAGTTAAGTTTGTTGGTAGAAGGAACATAAGATAAAAGAAAATTCGGTTAAGAAGTAAGCAAATCCACAAAATAAATGTTAGAAATAAAGATTACCTTCTAATAGACACACGAGGGGGATTGTGGAGAAAAGTGGGTTAAATTAAGATATGTCATAATCTAGAATCGTCTCGAGTGGAATCTACACTAAACTAATCCGATGGAAGGACCAAAGAACAACCCAAAACAACCCAACAATATCAAAATAGCTCAAGTTCATCATTAATAAAGGAAAAATAGTTTAGAAATAAGAGGATTGAGTCCCCATCAACTCAATTCAATCGTCTAAACAATCAATGCGAAAAATGACTCCTAAGATCTGAAAGTCACCATATCAAAACTCTAATATAAATTCAAGGATGCAACCCCGAAAGCTAAATATAAATCTTATAATAATATCTTCGTCCAAAAAGATGGACAAGCAAATAAGGAGAACCCACGTCAATTCGAAAGATGTAGCTCACCCTATCTAGCATTTTCATTTATGCAAAGTTTAATTTGTTTCTTTATGCTTCCTGGAGATGAATTTTTATCTTCAAATAAAGCTTAAATCGATGAGAAATTAAATTTCAAGTTATTATCACGTTCAACGAAAAAGGAAGCATCTAAAGTTTTTTTCCTTGACATTTTGGTGAATTAGATTCTATGTATATGGTGGTAAGGTTTGTGTACACTCTACCCTCTCCGCACCTCACTTTTGTAGGATTTCACTAGATATATTATTATTATTGTAGATTCTGTATGACCAGTTTTTATTTGATAATAACCATGATTTTATGAATTTTATTTGTTCACCTAGGTGGTTTTAAAAGTGGTAAACTCCTAACTAGAAATTTAAATTACTAAAATTCCAACAAAAAAACAACAATTTTTAACATTTAAGCTATGTACTGCACTAATACCATTTTTGTACAAAAATATAAATACTTATTTTAAAAAAAGTTTTAAAAAGCTAAACTTAAAAGAAGAGACAAATTAACATGGGACTCACTCACATTAACAAAAAAAAAAAAAAGTTATAAAGATCGCTCCCTTAAGATTTTAGTTCAAGTCTATATAATAATTTTCAAATAATAAACCATTGATGCATAGGTCTAAATATCTTTGTATTTGTAAATACCATATAGATGTATGGTAATAATCTAATAGCAACGTTTGCAATATGCAAAATTTTGGGTTTAGAACAATATTAAAATGTAATTATTAAATTAGGTATGTTATACTCCCCATTTTATTTTACCTGTCTCATTTTGTTTTGCACACTTCTTTTAAGGAAAAAACATTAACTAGAGACATTAATTAGAAGGTAATTTGACTAAATTATCCTTATTTATTACTCCTCTCTACTCTTTTTTGTACTACATTAATATCTCTGCATATTTATGACTAAGGGTAAAGATGGAAACAAACAACTAATTATATCGTAATTTATTAAAATAGTACTGATTATTTTGGATCATCTATTTTTAATAAGAACGAAAGTAAAATGTCAAGGAAGTAATAATATAAAGTTAACATATTATTGAAAAAAATATTGTTTTAAAAAACAAATTGGACTTTTTAGATATAAAATATATCTTACTTGAATAAAATGAAACTAAGCAAATACCCCATTGCCCATAAAAGCAAAATAATTACAAATATATATATCCATTTACATTCATACCCATTAAATAATTACACTATATAATCCACAAATAATTTCGCTTAACTAATACTTTCTCTGTCTCAATTTATGTGACTTACTTTCCTTTTTAGTCAGTGCCAAAAAGAATGACACATTTCTATATTAAGTAACAATTTGACTATAAAATGTCTATTTTACCCTTAATGAAATGATTTACAGCCACACAAATTTCTATCATTCATTTTAGACCACAAGTTTTAAAAGACTTTCTTTCTTTCTTAAAGTCTGTGCCGAGTCAAACTACCTCACATAAAATGGGACGGAGGGAGTATTAAATAATTAGTATCATATATTGTATTGGTATCATTAAAACAGATAATGTTGTTTAACTGATACTAAATCAGTATATATATACCATATTGGTATCATTAAGATTTCTTGTGAAAAAATTATTCATTAGCTATATATTCTTATAGTATCATTGATTAATGAGTAATTTCTAAACAAGAAACCTTAATGATACCATAAAAATATAAATATACCCTTATAGTATCATTGACTAATGAGTATTTTTTGAATAAGAAACGTTAATGATACCAAAACAATATACATATATTCTTATAGTATCATTAACTAATGAGTAATTTTTGAACAAAAAACCTTATTGATACCACAACAATATGCATGTACTCTTCTAGTATCATTGACTAATGAGTAATTTTTGAACAAGAAATCTTAATGATACCACAACAATATACATATACTCTTATAGTATCATTGACTAATGAGTAGTTTCTGAACAAGAAGCCATAATTAATGATACCAATATAGTATATATATATATTGATTTAGTATTAGTTAAACAACATTATCAGTCTTAATGATACCAATACAGTATATGATACTGGTTTAATATCAGTTAAGCGAGTGTTAGCTATGCGAGACTCAGAGCAGCATACCTCTGCTAGCGAGCCCCTATGCGATAGCTTGACTCGGAGCGAGACTCTCAATTGAGCTGACGTTTCTAGTGCCCAGTAAAACGCAAATGTTATCTGCATTAATGAAGGGGGTATGTGCTGTAATTATTTATAAGAGAATGTGTAGTTCTTGAATTACTTTGAGTTTGATTATAAACATGTAATTATTTTAGGTTTTATGACCCATTTATCTAGTTTTTTCAATAAAATTTGCATAAGTTTTATAATAATATATCTATATCTACAACTAATATATATGCATCATCATCGCGAACATCAAGTTTTAATAATTTAATAACCGCACACCAAAATTCAAATAATATAATTTTAGATGTGATTAATAGACTATTACCCAACGTTATTATTTAATTTCTTTATGTTTGGTATATCATATTAACTAATTTCAAAGAAACAATAATCGAACAATTTTGGTAATTGAAGGCGAAACAAAAATAACAATAAAGCACTCTTTCTTTTTTATTTTACATATCAAAGACATCATTTACTAATACTCCATCTGTCTCTTTTACTTGTCAAATTTTGACTTGACATACACCTATTATGAAAACAATTATTGGTATAGCGAATTTATGATTTTATCTCTATAAATTGATAGGGTTCAAACATATTTACTCACTACATTTTTCAAAGAAATTAACTCAATGTTAATAAATTGAGAATATTTTAACCCTTTTATCAATTGCAAATCTAGCCCTTTTAATTCATCAGCCTTCTTTTCCCATCTTTTAGGTCAATTTTAGTCTAATCTCGTAGGATTTCTTGCATAACTTGGGCAGTGTCTATGTCTCTTTGGATCTCAACTCATGACTATGGCCTTTCCTCTTCCTTTGTAAAATTGTTTCGGTCTGCCACTGCCTCCAAATTTTGTTTCATTTTTTTTAGTGAGGTAAGTTAACATCTTTAGGATAGAGTTAATTTGGACCATCACATGAGGTATATTATTTATCAAAGATCTCTCAATATTTTGAAGTTATTAGTTGATTGTTGGTTGCTTATTCCTTACATGAGGTATACCCATATATAACTTCCTTATAGATTTTTATTGTCATATATATATATAAGGAAGAACACTGCACTTAGTGAACCTATGTCATTCAAGGAAGCACTTAGCATTTCACACTGGGTGGCAGCTATGAAGGAGGAGTTACAAGCATTACATGAAAATGAGACCTGGATTCTGGTTCCTAGAACTACTAAGATGAATATATGTTGTCCAAATGGATGCTTAAGACCAAAATGAAGTCAGATGGTTCAATTGAAAGACATAAGTCAAGATCAGTTACAAAGGGCTACTTTTAGCCATGTTGTGAAAGCGGCTACTATGAGAGTTGTTCTATCTCTTCCAGTCACTCAACTTGGTTTATTAAACATCTTGATGTTAAAAATACATTTCTTCATGGACATCTTACAAAAGAAGTGTACATGAGTCAACCTCCAGGATTTTTTAATCCAAACTATCCGAGACATGTCTGTCCGTTTAAAAAGGCACTATATGGTCTCAAACAGGCTCCTAGAGCCTGGTTTGAAAGGTTCAGGTTGTATCTGTGCCACATTGTCTTCAAGTGCAGCAGATCTTGCTCATCTCTGTTCACTATTCATAGTCCAGCAGGAACAATACTACTATTGTTATATGTAAATGACATAATTGTGACAGGCAACAACTCAAAGCAAATGGATGAATTTGTGAAGAAATTGAGCATTGAATTTTTCATGAAGGACCTTGGAAAATTAAGTTTCTTTCTAAGTGTTGAAGATATCTACTTTCCAGATAGAATTCACTTGTCTTAAAGAAAATATGCTAATGATTTGCTCAAGAAAGTGGACATGGCAGATGTAAAAGAAGTCTCTACTCCCTTAGTTCAGAAGCCTGGCTTGCATGAAGCTATTGGGACTCCAGTTGATTCTACAGTATATAGAAGCATTATAGGAAGCTTACAATACCTTACACTAACCAGACTAGATATAACTCATGTTGTGAACCTTGCAAGTCAGTTCAGACAGAATCCAAATTCTGTGCATCTCCAAGTTGTAAAGAGAATACTCAGATACGTAAAGGGAACTATTACTCATGGTTTGCGTATTACTTCTGAATCCTCACTCAGGTTGTATGGTTTCTCATATGTTGACTGGGCAGGATGTGCAACAACAAGAAGATCCACCACTGATTACATCATATATCTTGGTGCAAATTGTGTGTTCTGGTCCTCTCAAAAACATAACACTGTTGCAAGGTCTAAGTGTAGAAGCTCAGTATAAGGCCTTAACTGCTACAATAGCTGACTTACATTCTGCAAGATATTGGAATATATATATATATCAAGTCTGCTCCTACACTGTTTTGTGACAATATGAGTGCATTATACATGACCGACCACAAATCCAGTATTACATCCTAGAACCAAACATGTAGAATTGAATTATCATTTTGTTAAAGAAAAAGTATCTCAAGGGCATTTAATCATTCAATTTGCTCGATCCAGAGTTCAACTAGCTGACATTCACACGAAGGCACTGGCAAAGGACCAATTCATGTTTTTCAGAGACAAGCTAAGAGTAGTAAACTCACCTCCAATTAGCTTGAGGGGAAGTGTTAAAGATCGAGATAACATCACTTAAATATACTTATTAGTTACTAGTGATAATCTTAGATATGGAGTCCATGTTAAAGTATAACTCTATCTCTAGATAGTTGTCTTGTATTAGAAGTATTACTCTCTATGCTCTATACGACTTGTAAGTGTATAAATACACTATGATGTACTTTGTATTTTTTAGGCCAAACACATATACAACCCCTCTAACTTGTCCACATTTTTTATTTTGGCACTTTATCTTAGCCTTGTTCCATTTTAACCCTTGAACTCCATTTTTTATGTTCCATTTTAACACGAAATACTATTTTTATGATTTATTTATTTTTATATATATTCTTCAATTGCAACTTCTTATTTTAAATC
>JAJONZ010041343.1:0-11526 GCA_029582445.1 Solanum paucissectum
TTAAAATTGAAATTAAAAAGACAAATGACAAATAAGTTTCTATAT
Source organism: Solanum paucissectum (assembly GCA_029582445.1). Taxonomy (NCBI): domain Eukaryota; kingdom Viridiplantae; phylum Streptophyta; class Magnoliopsida; order Solanales; family Solanaceae; genus Solanum; species Solanum paucissectum. Next base: position 46 of record JAJONZ010041343.1, read on the forward strand.
TAGCTCACTTATGAGCAAAATATATTATAACAATCTTTACTAATTTTATAACAATACATAAATTATACTCCCTCCGTCCCATATTAGATCGGCACTTCCAACTTTACACGGTGATTAAGAAATCATTAACAAATTGGAAGACTTCACCATTTTGCCCTTTGTTTATATCAATGCACATTGAAATGAGTTACAAAAAATACACATACAATATAGGAATGGTCATATTAATTGTAGGGGTAAAATGGAAAATAATTAATTAATTCTATCCTAATTTAATAAGTGCTCAAATAATATGAAAAAAATATTTTTAGTAAGATTCTCATCTAATATGAAACGGAAAGAATAACAATATAACTTTATTAATGTTGGGCCCGGGCAGCGCCCGGGCTTTCTTTACTAGTATAGATATAAATAAATATAAAATAATTAAGATGAAAGCTTTAGATTTAATCTAACATATTTTTAGCGTATGTCCATTGCACGTGCCTATTGTGTCAATTTTCAAATTGTATATAAGATATATGGATTATGTAAAATAAAATATTAGATAGATACAACTCCATCTCAATAAGAAGAAAACAGTAACATATTCAGCTTGATCAATAAATGACACTTTCTATTTATTTATTTTAAATAATAACAATAACACTCCACAATATACTTTATTTATGTGCACCACTTCTGCCACGATTATTGCATAATAGAAATTTGAGAATGAAATTAATTTATACAAAATCAAATTCTAAGAAAATACTTAAAAATCAATATGATATGCTACTCCTCTTCCTATTATAATTTAATCATTTTCTTTTTTCAACCAAGTTTGTTGTCTCAATTAAGCCGTCTAACTTGTTTGTTTTATTAATATTTTCTTGTTGATTAATCATTTTTCACTTTGATTGATTGTTTGAATGTTGATATCAATGTTTAGGAGAATTATATTATGAACTGCTTCGTTCTTGCTAAATTGTTTGTCCTATTAAAACATTAATTTGGTAAAATCACACAGTTCATTAAGTTTTGATGCTTTGAGTAAAGATGTTACCTTTTTAGAAATAACGTGAGAATTTTTCATTAAGTTTTGATGCTTTGAGTAAAGATGTTACCATTTTAGAAATAACGTGAGAATTTTTTCTACAAATTTGTGATTAACATTGAGACTCCCGTCCATCCAATTTTAAATATACAAATATACAAAATATTATTATTGTTATAACATACTTATTACTTTTAGTATATATTTTTAGAAGACATTAATCATTTAACTTAATTCAAGTTAATAAGAAGTTAACCATTTATTTGCAATATATTAACTTAGATATTGTTGTAAAAACCTCCTTTATGAATATGAATATTTAAGTTGTTTAAATTAAAGTTCTAAAATATTTCTCATAAAGAATAGACAATTCTTCTTTTCTTCTTCTTTTTCTATTTAAATTTTATATCTTTTTATCTTATAATATTTAATGGAAAAATTACTTGGATGAGTGTCTTTTACTAAATAATTACTGATTTTAGCGATATTTTTTATTTATTACCATTTATAACAATACTATATTAAATCTGCAATATGTATTAAAAGTGAATTAAGTATGCAATACATATGTATTATAACTGTTTTTAAAAATAGATTATGCTTATTTGGTAAGAAGTTGACACATTGTATTATAATATTAAAATGTGTGATAAATCAATAAAACTTGTCTTATACGTGAATAATAAATTGTTCTTTGTTATGTATTAAAAGTGTATTATAAGTGATCAAGTGAAAAAAATGTTATTGCTATAAATAGTAAATATTTTTTTATTATAGTATATTGATGTAAGTTTTCCATATTTAATATTATTATTCCAAGCAAAATTAAAATCATAAAGTGAGATTAGTTCAACATCAGCCAACACAATACCCATCCTGAGTTTAGTATCGACTATTTTAATAAAAAGCATAGGTGAAAAAAAAATAAAACGTGACAAGAACTGAAAAGTGTCGATTGAAAGTCGATAGAACCTCTCAACGGGAGGTAGCAATTAAGCCATGTAAATGCATACAACAAAAATTATGAACGACTGACTACATGGTGATATATAGTCACTTTTAATATTCTGAGACCGACTACATGATGTTTGTTAGTCTTAAGAGTATATATGAATTCAAAAGATTGACGATAAAGATATATATGACCTTAAAATATAATGAAGATATTGTTGGGTTATGAAGGTAAATAGGTCGTCATGCGAAAGCTTACAATTGCATATCATATGGTTGATAAAGCAGACGACAAAAACTAATACTAAAAATATAATATTATTATATAAAAACTAATATAAAAGAAAAATATTATAAATTGTTGAGAGAATAAATCTCCCCATAAACAAAACTCTCTAGATGTTTACATTGTGGATATATTGTGCTATGCTATGAGAATAGGGATCTTTAATTTATAGATCTCCAAACATTTCCTCTAATGAAATAGTAAACCAAATATGGAAGAAAATTATATTTTCCTTTCAGAAAAAGTTTAAGCATTTATGGTAATATTTTGACTTTTCTTTAAGGAAAAAAATAAACTTCAAATAAGGAAAGAAAATCAGGGCAAAACCCTAACAAATCTCCCCTTTTGGCTGGATTTTCTTGACAAAACTTGATCCACCTACTTCACATGCATGATAATTTTCGTTCTTCACATAGTCTTCCTCACTGCTGCTTGTCATGGTTAAAAGTAAAGTTTAAAATAAATGGGTTAAAAATGATTTAAAAATATTTTATTTTTATTTTCAAAGATGCAGCAGCAGGAATGTTGAAAATATGATTTTAATCTCTTCTCCACATGTAGCTGGACAAAAATCTTCTTTATCATCAAATTAATTGCAAATTGATTTGAAACCGCGTTAAACCTGTCTTCAACCTCGATGAACCTGGGTCATTGAACCATTAGCTCTGATACCACTAGTTGGGTTATGAAGGTAAATAGGGAGCCATGCGAAAGCTTACAATTGCATATCATATGGTTGATAAATCAGACGACAAAAACTAATACTAAAAATATAATATTATTATATAAAAACTAATATAAAAGAAAAATATTATAAATTGTTGAGAGAATAAATCTCTCCATAAACAAAACTCTCTAGATGTCTACATTGGGTACTATTGCGTTATGCTATGAGTATATGAATCTTCAATTTATAGATCTCCAAACATTTCCTCTAAGGAAAGAATAAACCAAATATGAAAGAAAATTATATATTCCTTTCAGAAAAAGCTCAAGCATTTATGGTAATACTTTGACTTTTCTTTAAGGAAAAAAATAAACTTCAAATAAGGAAAGAAAATCAGGGTAAAACCCTAACAGACATACGTACTATTTATAATAGTTCGGGAGTATATATATATTTTTTATATAAATATATTGATATAAATAAACATATCGTAATTACTAATTAAGATCAGAGCTTTAAATTAGTCTAACATATTTTTAGCGTGCACATGAGTGTTGCGTCAAATTCAAAATTTGTATATAACGAATATCAGAGATACAACTCCATTTAAATGAGAAAAAAACATTAACATATTTAGCTTGACCAATAAATTACCCTTTCTGGTTTTAACAAAAAAATAAACTCTCATGACATACTTTATTTATGTGCACAACTTCTGCTTCTCCATTATCATATTTTATTTTGAATATAAATATAAAAATTAATTTGAAATAACATATTTAAGTAAGTATTCCTATCACAATTTCTATTTCTTTCTTAGTTGAAATTGTATTGTCAGATTATTGTATAACAGAAATTAAATTAAAAAATACTTAAAAACAAATTTGATCAGCTTTTAACCTCCAAACACCTTTAATCCTATCACAATTAGATTTCTACTGTATAAGTGACTTCCTACTTCTATTAGGCTACTCGTCGTTTTACTATAATCTAATTTTTCTTTTCTATCAATTTTGTTGTCTCAGGTAAGTCATGAACTTTAATTTAGGATGGATCATTTTTTTTTGTTTGTTGTGAATGATTAATATTTTTATCACTGTTTATGAGAATTATTCATTCTTGCTATATTGTTTGTTTTCAGAAAACTGAAAATTTTCAACTGAACAAAAGAAGAAGCATATATTTTTTTCCCACAAATTTGTGATTAAGCGTCCAATTTTGGTATAATTCTATTTATGGGGTTTCAAACATTTTATATAGTCTCAGCGATGTTTCCCAACGTTTTATAGGGATAATTTCACTTGATGCCACACATTGTCTTGTGGTAAAGAAAAACTAATTTTGTACTTAGGAGAAAGGTGCAAGAGTATCTGAATCGTGGTGTAGTGATCAATCGAAGGTATTCACCATATATAATAGCGGTGTCAGCTGTTTGTACTACACTCCTGTATCCCGTGCCTGCATTCGTTTATCTTGCAATTATAGTTGAATGTCAGATAAATCTCATCTTTCAATTCTTGTTTTGTATTAGCTCACATGGATATATGAGCATACAAGAAATTCTTGTTTTGTATTAGCTCACATGGATATATGAGCATACTAGGAGAGACTCACATGGATATATGTGCATTCTAGGAGAGATATAATTAGAAACAAAGTTATATAGGGCAAGGTGAGAGTGGCGTTCATGGCGGATAAGATGAGTGAAGTGAAACTGAGATGATTCGTACATGTGAGGAGGAGGTGGACAGATGTACCAGTTAGGAGGGTGTAAGAGATTGACTATAACAGGAGTTAGGAGAGGTAGAGGTAGGCTGAAAAAGAACCATCAGAGGTGATTAGACAAAACATGACACAACTTCGACTTAACATAACCCTAGATAGGAAGGTATGAAGGTCGAAAATTAGGGTAGAATGTTAGTAGGTAGCAGAGTGTGGTTGTCCAATGGGTGGGAGAGGCAGAGGGGTTAGCCACATATCCTCTTCTTCGTATTAGTAGTAATATTTGGTAATATTGTAGTTTCTTATTCTTCTAATTTTTCTACCATCTGTTACTTTATTTTGTTTTGTATCTTCGTATTTTGTTGCCATTTTTTCTTCTTGCAACCGTTATCTACATAATTTTTCTTTTGAGCTAAGGGTCTATAAAGTCCGCAGACATCTTATCCTCCCCAGACTTCGGTCATGAAATTACAGTGGGTATGTTTTTGTTGCACTTAAAGATGCATCCCTTTTCGAGTGCAACGACATGCTTAAAGCACATTACTAGCTTTCTGTTTGTCTTGTAACTGGTTTCTATCTTGGGAGAGTAAACACGCCAAGCAGGTGCAACGTCATTAGTACTGACATGGATGAAGTACTCTATACATCCACATGCATTTTATTCATCAGAAAGTTGCTCAGCCTGTTGCTCAATGTGATTCAATTATACAAGCAGTTTTCTTATTTTTCATCCGGTGTACCCCTATTGTTCATACTTGTTGGTTTGAATTGAAGGTTACAGTTCTTTTGCCTTAGAACAGGAATTATGTTCATGTACTGACCACTCTAATCATTCAGATATTTGTGTTCGTAATGGACTTTACAAGTAGAGGCAGAGCCTGGTTCGACAAAATTGGCGAAAAACTGGAAAATCTGTGTTGTGAAGTTGATGCTAAATCTCAGGTATCATTTGTTGGCCTTCCATACATCTTGAGTGCCATTTTATTTCTTTGGCTTTTAGTCTGTTACTTCTTTTAACTTTCCTTTTTCTAGGTTTTGTTATCTTTTGCAAATCAAATTAAATTATGTAGATCGGTACATGTTGGAGGACATTGCAATTGGTGCTTTCATGCACATATATGCACAAAATACACAGATATACATTTCATCCATAATACCACCTCTTTGGTGTTCTTATTAGTCTTTCTGTTCCCGCAAAAATAATGGATGGTAGACTTCAGCTACTATTAATTGTGTATCATGTATAATCTGCAAACCTCTAGTTTTTTTGTGAGTTCTGGATATTAAAATTAGGTTTCTGCCAGTTTATGATGTCCCTTGATATATGTTTGTTTAGTTCATTCATTGTGTGTTGGCAGGAACAAATTAATTTTGTTGAAAGCCAATTCCAGATAGCGAGTGCAAATCTGAAACAATTTTGTGTAGGGTTTATTCAAGAAATACTCCCAGGATCTTTGTCAAATGTCGAGGAGGAGACCAGTGATTTATCTTCAGAACAAAATAGAGAAGAACAACATCCAGCTTCTGAGCTGTCAATCATCAGTGTGCAAGAAGATAGCAAGGATGAACTTTCCTATTCAAACTCGTCTTCCCTCAAGCTCGCTGTGGAAGCCACTGAAGGAGTGCATGTTGATTCATCACTTCAGCCACGAGCAGATAAGGCGATGAAGATGTCTGTTGAGGATTGGGAAAAGATACTAGGTTTTACTGGTAAAAGTTCAGCACAAGTTGCTTCTACTGAGGAAACTTTAAAAATGACATTATCTTGTGAGGGTGATAAAGGAGTTGAAGTTCCTGCCAAATCTTCGACAATTGCATCATCAGTTGAATGCCTAGAATTTGACCCTTCTATGCAAGAGGGGAAAACTATAGATTTCACAGATCATGGTGCTAACACTTTGAATGTTCCATCATTAACTTGTTCAATTTACTCTACTGAGTCACAAGAAAGTGTTCTTGATTTTGACGAAATAAATTCTAATGCAGCACTTCCAGCAGTATCAAATGGTATGTTCTCCCTAGTCTTAAGACTGGTATATCTTCTTGTTGGTTGTTTGTATGATGCTAATTTTTCCCCTTTTTGTACAACTTTTTCTCCCTCAATCAGAAAAGTCCCATTTGATTTAGTAACCTTTTTAGTTTCTTGTCAATTTTATATGGCAATACTTCCTTGGTAGCTCTGGCTACTTTCCTTTTTTCTGTTTTTGTGCTGATAATATAATCGTTCTGTAAGTAGTAGCTCAGTTAGAAAGCATTGCTTTGACGGACTAGGTAATTGCTGTATGTAAAACTATTTATCAAAGTACAGGACACTACATAGAATTTTTTTTCTTTTTGGTTTCCCACCCGGTGTCCGGAGCTCACATTGGAGCTCCGACTAAATCCAGATCGCACACTGCAGGACCCATTCGGGGGTGGGGCTCCCAACAAGATTTTCTCCATGACACTACATAGAATTGATAATTGATTTATTCTGACCAGACATGACTCTTTAGTGTGTAGGCTTAAGTTCTTTCTTGGTTAAGCTATCATTCCTTGTTTCACATGCCCAAAGGAGAAGTGTAACTGTGTAAGATTGAGAAATCATTGGCCTTTAATATCTGCGTTTCTAATGGATAAACAATGCAGGAGCGTCTGTGGATCATCTTGTAGATGAAGCAGTTATTGACTCGGTTCCTGAAGTGGCATTTGATGGAAACTGTGTTCTGGTGGATAGAGATGATTTTTCTTCAGGCTCTGAATTCCATGGAGCTCATATCTCTCACAAGGTCTTTCCTCCTGCCTTCCCCTTGATTTTATATTTTTGCATTGGATGCCACTTTTTCTTCTCACAAATTAATTTGTTTCGGCTACTTCATATCACCTTCCTTTTGTTTGTATGTGTGTAGTCATTTATTGACTTGTGATTGTTTTGCTTTCAGAAAAATATGGCAATCCTAAAGGTGAAACACGGAAAACAGAGAAACAAGGACGCAACCAAATGTGAGGATCTCATTGTGGAATTAGAGGAATCAAATGCAGAAGGCAATACAATATCTTCTCCAACTGACAAGTTGGAATTGTCACAAGAAGGCTTTTATGAATCAGACTGGGAGATCATCTAAACAGATGAGCACCAAGTGAAAATCCAGCGACAATCATCTAGGCAAATAGGCTTCAAATGAAGCTCCAGGAACAGTTGAGAGAGATTTAGTAATAAGCTTCAAACGGAACTTCCTTGACGATTTTTTGACATTCTTTAGTCAAATCAGATTAATCTGCTTTTTCTGTTTTCTCATTGACTATAATTCTGCTTCATATTTTTTTATTGATGATGAGTATAAGTAATTCTTTTGCCTCGGTTATTATCTTTTCGTTGTACGTAAATTTTGTGTCATTATATCGTATTATAACTCATGGCAAATGAAGCTTTAAATTTCTGGCCAAAACTATAGTTCGTTTGGCCACCATCACCACTTTTCTGAAGTTGTAGCATCATTTGATACAATGTCTCATCGCAGATGTTTGAATCCCCAAACTTCCTAATTTCAACCATTCTTACCCATGAAGAATCAGTGAAGGTGTGCTTATAGGAATGTGGATACTTTTTTAGCTACAAATAATAACTACGCTTCAGTTGGAGTGGTTTCTCACTTCTCCATATTTTTTTTAGCTAACATATTTGAGTGGTTTCTCACTTCTCCATATTTTTTTTAGCTAACATATGTATCAAATGATACGATTCATAATCTAATACTCGCTCATTATATTATACACCCAAATAAATCATTTTCTCTTCCCAATTACTAATTTGCTTTAATAATCAAGCTCTCTATTCAACTTCCCATTATATACATTCTCCTCGCCCCTTCTATAATTTCAAGCAATATCTATTTGGCTCTTTGAATATCAATCCACTATGAGTTATTTTTTAAATATTGCAATATATTCATTTTGTTTTCAAATTATATGTTTTATTTATAGTTAAAAAAATGATGACATCTTTTAATTTAATTCCTAAAGAGCAATCTTTTTGGTGATTTTATGTAATACAAATATATACCATATATATTTCACTCTCTTGTTTTAACAAACAAGAAGATATATTCATTTGTTGGCAAAAGTGAAATAAAAAAGGAAGAGAAAGGGAGAAAAATAACTAGAAGAAGAGAATTGTCTGTTTCCAGGAGAGTCCATTTATGGTATCTTTGAATCTGATGCATGTGTAACTGTAAGAATTGGGTATTGCATTAGTAAAAGCTAAGGAGAGTTGGGGTTTGTGTATGGTATAAATAGAGAGCGACAAGTATGGCGGACAGTTATTTGGGACCCTCTCCACTTCTTAAGCCCTCTTCTTTATATACCTTTCCTTTCACTTTTTCTCCATTTTCAGGTTCCCCCAGATCTCTTTCTTTCTCCTTCATGGCCTCTAATTGCTCTTCTGCTCGTTACTGTAATTGCTCCTCTACTAGTTCCTCCACTACCCATCAACCTTCTATTCTTGTTTTCTCAGGTACCTATGTTGCGCTTTTTCCGTTTTTTGTTGGCAAGATTGTTGATTTACTTGCTTAATTGATTGGTGGGGTATGTAAATGTTGAATATTGAAAAGTACCCACAAACCAAAAAGCTCATTTTTATTGTTACTGAGATGAGAATTGGGTATTTTGAATGCTAGTGTTTTTGGGTACTAATTCAGAGGAATGAAGCTTTATGCTGTTACTTGCAAGATCAGTTTATTTCTCAATTACATTTTGGTTGTCAGTGCCAAATGTGGGTAGAGAACGTAGGCAGTGTTTAGAATTGGCATTTTGTTTTGAAGTTTAAAGGAATTGGATTTTGTCCGGTTAATATGCAATTTCATCTAAAATAATTGGATCATTCCCAGTTCAGCATTTATTTTCTGCTTTATTTTTTTGACATAAAATGTTTGTATATCAACATAGGAAGTAGATAAAGTACCAGAAAGGTCATTTGGTGGGTGTTAGGGATAAGAAAGAAATTCATATTGAATATATAAATGCCATAAAGATATGTATGAAGGAGCTGTGGCTAGTGCAAGAATTATAGTTGGAGACACAGAGGAGTTTCCCATAATTGTGGGTTTAAACCAGGTATCAGCATTGACACCATACTTGTAATCTTATAGATGAACTAACTAATACAATACAAGATGAGGTCCTATGGCGTATATTATTTGCTGACGATATTGTGCTAATTGACGAAACCAATGAAGGTGTCAACCAAAGGTTTGAACTATGGATAAATACTTTAGAGAGCAAGGGTTTTAGGATAAGTAGAAGTAAGACTAACCATATGCATTAGAAGTTTAGTTGCCATAAGAAGAGTGAGGTTGAGATAAGAATATACTGGATTGTGCTGCCTTAATGCAAACAATTAAGATTTTAAAGCTTGATCTTCCAAGGTAATGGTGTCATAGATGAAGATGTTACAAATAGAATAGAAATAGGATAGCTGAAAAAGAGAAGTTCTACCGGAGCTTAATGTGATAGAGATATTTACCAAAGCAAAATGTAAGTTCTGTAAAACATTTATAATATCAACAATGTGATATGGGAGTGAATGTTTGATCAGTAAAGTCCAAATATTCACAAGCTATGTTGCTCGGACTCTTCAAAATTTTCAATGGGTGAGTGTCAGATTCTCAAAAATAGTGTATTTTTGAAGAATCCGACGGGGGTGTGGCAACATTTTTGGATAGCTCGAGCGACATAGTCCACTAGATGAGTGTCATAGAAATACTTGATGCTAAGGGTGGATGTGGGATCATATAAGATTACACAAGATACCTTATCAAAAAAAAGATTAGACAAGATTAAAAGATGATCTCATTCGATAGAAGGTGCAAGTTGGACACATCAAGAATAAATTGAAAGGTCCCTTGTGATGGTTTAATATCATTTCCTTTACCAACATAATTAAGAGCCCGTTTGGCTTAACTTTTAAAAAAGTAGCTTTTTAAAAAGTCAAACTTTAGTAACTTTTAAGACCATCTCCAACCCACCTCTATTTTACTCTCCATTCTCTATATTTGGAGAGTAAAATAGAGAATGGGCACTCCAATCCACCTCCTAATCACCCTCTATTCTTCAAATTTAGAGAGTTGAATAGTAGTTCTCCAAATTTGGAGAACTACTATTCACACTCTCTATTTCACTTTTTCATTATTTTATTATTATTTCTATTACTTTCTAATTAACATATTATTTTACATATAATTTTATTAATTAAATATCTAATATTCATAATTCTTTTTTAAATGTAATATAATATTTAAAAAAAATATTATTTAATATATTCTATTTTAATTTCAAATTAATAGTATTTTTTTTTCTAATTTTCGTGAATAATAAAATTTTATTTTATTTTCATTATAAAGAATATACAAAATTAAAATGGCAAGACGAAAAAAATTAATTTAAAAATACAATACATGATATGATAATTTAAATACAAGATAACAATACAATACATAACATAATAATTTAAATACAAGATAACAATTCAATATAATACATAACATAATAATTTAAATACAAGATATAATACAATACATAACATAATAATTAATTGATCACAACAATAATTTAGAAATTCGGTAGGTCGTTTCCAGATTTAGAAATCCGGTAGGTCTACAATTGTTCAAACTATTCGTGATCCTCATTCCCAACAAAAGAAATTTTTCGCGATGAAACAAGAATCGTGCCGAAAAAATGTTGAACATGCATTCGGAGTTTTGCAATCATGTTTTGCAATTATTGCAGGACCGTCACGTTTTTGGAAAAAGGAAGTGCTACATGATATAATGACTACATGTATTA
>JAJONZ010041344.1:0-14183 GCA_029582445.1 Solanum paucissectum
AGGTGAACCAAAGGTCCAAAAATTTGAATTTGGGCCAAAGCCCAAATTTGACATTTCTTTCCTTTGCTATTATTTAATTGTTTGTTTTAACTCACTAACTTTTCATTTGTGATTTGGTTTTAGCTTAATTAAATTCACAATAGATAGTCATTTCGTTTTTATATTCAAAAGGTATAAATATTTATTTTATACATATTTTTATTTACTTAGCTTCCATTTTAATTTTGGTATTGTCAAACACTTGAGTTATTCCCCTTTAGGAACTTCCCCTTAATTCCATTTCCCTTAAGATAATTAAAATGATGATAATAATAATAAAAGTGATAAAAATAATAATAGTAATAAATAAATAAGTTAAAATAAATGAGCTCTTTTACTTAATTAAAATTTCAAAAATAAATAAATAGTTAAATGAGTTCATTTACTTAGTTAAAATTTCAAAAAAAATAGTTAAAATAAATGAGTTCTTTTTACTTAATTAAAATTTTAAGATTAGTCAAAATTATTTTTAGTCAAATCACCGGTCAACCGTGAGTTAGCGGGCATTTCGAGGGCCTAACACCTTCTCGGAATGTACATTGAACTTCGAACCCTTTTATTTTCAATTGACTTTTTCTGTTTAAATCTTTTGAAAAACTTAATATTTTTTCTTGATTTTTTACTAAAAAATTAAGTGGCGACTCTGTTCTTTTGGAAATTCGATTTCTCTTAAATCATAAGTTTGATCGATTTTTCAAAAACTTAGTCATTTTTCTTTTATATATCTTTTCGAGTAAAACAAGGATATTACTCGAACTGTCAAGAATGTTTTTGTTTCACCAAAGCTCTCAACTAGTCTTGTTTTAGTTGAATAGTTGGTAGATAATCTCAACTAGTCTTAAATTAGTTGGATAATTGGTAGATAACAATTGTGATGTAATTTTTTTCTCATAATGATTGTCTTGTGTAGGAGCAGGTGTCGGGGACGATAATCACGAAGGGGCCTAAAGTTGGACGATTATTTCCTATACACTTTTTCATTCCTCCTATTCTATCTATTGATTGTACTTCTACTGCTAGTAAGACTGAAGTTTAGTATAAACGTCTAGGACATTCAAATTCTATTGTGTTGTCTCATTTATCAAATTCTAGTTTATTGAGAAATAAAAATCAATTTTCAGTTGTTCCGTTGATTGTTCTACTTGTAAATTAGGCAAAAGTAAAACTCTTCCTTTTCCTAATTTTGGTAGTCGTGCTACACAGTGTATTGAAGTCACTCATAGTGATGTTTGGGGCATTTCACCAATTATTTCTCATGCTCATTTCAAATATTTTGTGTCATTCATAGATAATTATAGTCGGTTTACATGGGTGTATTTTCTTCAATCCAAATCTGAGGTATGTTCAAGACATTTATGGCTTACATTGAGACTCAATTTTCTACGTGCATCAAATTATTAAGATCTGATTTTGGTGAAGAATATGTCTTATGAATTCAAAAAATTCTTGCTTGACAAACGAATTGTCTCACAATGCTCTTGCTCATGTACACCACAACAAAATGGAGTTGCTGAGCATCAAAATCGTCATCTTTTAAATGTCACTTATACTTTATTGATTGAGTCCTTTGTACCATCTAAATACTAGGTGGAAGCTTTGTCTACTGTTGTCTATTTAATTAATAGACTATTATCTAAAGTTCTATATCTCGAGTTTTCATATATTCGTCTCTTTCATCGAAATCCTAACTATAGTGATTTTCATACATTTGATTGTGTTTGTTTTGTGTATTTGCCTCCTTCACAGTGCAATAAATTTACTGTACAGTCTACTAAATATGCTTTTATGGGTTATAGTACTTCACAAAATGTTTATTTTCTATGATCCATGTTCTGACAAATTTTGTGTTTCTAGAAATGTTATTTTCTTTGAGAATCAATATTTCTTTCCTACTATTGTAGATTCATCTTCTGCTTCTCCTCTTCTTCCTCCTTTTGAGGATTTATCATCTTCTTTTAAGAGGTTCAAACCTGAATTTGTGTATGAAAAACATCGACTGATTTTACCCCATCCCGAGACTGATTCGCCACCTGAAAATGCACCACAACTAAAATCTAAGAATTCTTCAAGATCTACTCCTCTTGGGCCTACTCTGCTGGGCCTACTCGGCGATATACCAGAGTATCTTGTACTCCCAATTGGTATGGATTTTCCTATACTTTATCCAACATTTCTGTTCCAACTTATTAATCACAAGCTTCCAAGCATGAATGTTGGCAGAAAGCAATGAAGGAAGAACTTTTGGCTCTTAAAGAAAATGACACATAACGGTGATCAAAGAGCATTGGCTATGATACTACAACCTCTGCTCCTGACCCCAGATCAAAACGTTACGATTAACTCCGATGCTGTTTGCTGGTGGAGGTTGGGAGTATCTCAACTATGAATAAGAAGTCGAAGAAGCCCCAGATCCGCCTCTTGCTTACCTACCTTCCCAGACTAGCTAGTCAGGGCGAAGCATTCTTAGAATTAGTAGAGACATTGCTTCATGTTCTTCAAATGTCCGTCCAATCAAATGTAAATGGGTTTATTCAATTAAACTTCATTCCGATGGAACTCTTGATTGGTACAAAGCTCGATTGGTTGTTCTTGGTAACAAACAAGAGTATGGGGTGGACTATGAGAAGACTTTTGTACCCGTATCAAAAATGACTACGGTGCAAACTATTATTGTCATTTCTGCTTCACAAAACTGGTCTCTTTATCAAATGGATGTAAAAAAATGTTTTTATCCATGGTGATCGTAAAGAAGATATTTATATAAAACCTCCACCCGGTTTATTCTCATCACCTACATCATATGTATGCAAGTTGAAACAATCTTTGTATGAATTAAAGCAAGCTCCTAGAGCTTGGTTTGATAAGTTTTGGTCTACTTTACTATAATTTTCTTCTGAGTAGAGCAAATATGACTCATCTTTGTTTCTTTGGAAAACATCTACAGGTTGTATTCTTCTTTTGGTGTATGTAGATGACATTATCATCACATAAATAGATTATTCATTAATCACTAGTCTCCAAACAGCTTAAAGATTCTTTTCATACAAAAAATCTTGGTACTCTTACATAATTATTGGGTTTGAAAGTATGCTTCAGGTGTATTTCTAAACCAATACAGATATACTTAGGATCAGATTTCTTTAGCTAGTATTCAAAATTCCTCCTCTGTAGATACTCAATTGGAATTAAATATGAAGTATCGTCGTGAGGAAGGTGAACTTCTTCGTGATCCAACTATATTTTGACAATTAGTTTGGAGTCTAAATTACCTTACAATTACTTGGCCAGATATCTCTTTTGCAGTTCAATAAGTTAGTTAATTTATGCAAGCTCCCTGTCATCTCCACTTGGTGGTTGTTTGTTGCATCATTCAACATCTTCTAGGAATATCTACTAATGGATTGTTCTTTCATAGTGGTTCTTTTATTCTTTTTAATGTTTTTAGTGATTCTGATTGGGCAGGATGTCATGATACTAGTCGTTTAGTCACTGGTTGGTGTATGTTTCTTGTAGAGTCATTGATATCTTGGAAGAGTAAGAATCAAGATCGTGTGTCAAAACCTTCAACATAGGCTGAATATCGATCGATCTCTACTGTTTTCTCTGAGGTTGTATGGCATCGTGGATTACTTGTTGAGATTGGATTTCCTCAATGTCATCCTACTCCTCTCCATGTTGACAGTACAAGTGCTATTCAGATTGCTACTAATCCAATTTTTCATGAGAGGACCAAACACATTGAAGTAGATTGTCAGTATAAACGAGAAATCATAGATAAAGGAGCCACTACTCTTCCACATGTGTCCAGTGATCTTCAAATAGCTGATGCATTTACAAAACCATGTCACGATTACACCATCCGTTTCTAGTAGGCAAATTGATTCTTCTTGATCCACCAACATCAATTTGAGTAGGGATGTTAGCATGATGTACAATCGAATAATTGTACATATTAATGTAAATATATAGTACTATAAATTAGTATTATTATATAGATTTGTTGTAGAATCATAGAAATAAATATTGTGATATAATAGCTGATTTGGAGGGATAGCCAAATAGATTTAGAGGGATTGAATAACAAATTTGTAGAGATAGAATAGTTGATCTTTAGGGATAGGAATGACGGATCTTTAGGGATGTGTAATAATTATACTCTCTATTTAATGGAAAGACTATCTCACACTTTGAGAGGCATTCAACAGAAAATTAACAGAGACAAATTGAAGAATATCAATCCCAAAATTACTGTACTTATATGGTCTATATCTAGAGGAAACAAGCAAAATGCAAGGCTGATGTCTAACTGAAAACTGTGTTCTTTTAATCATATCCTCCCATGTCCTATTCTATAGCTTAGATAGAATTCATTTATCTATATTGTCAATGACACCCTCTTAAAAGTATCAATAAAAAAAATGCTATTGCAAATCCATATAAATGGAAGCTTAAAATATATATATTCAGGCAAAATTGCTTAACAGACACAGACTTTCTCAACTTTCACCATACATTTTCATGGAACAAGAGTTCCTCCTAAGTCCAATTTAGAACTTTTAATTCAGATGTTGAGTCTTGTATTACACATCCATCTGGGTATTCAAGTGATTAATCCATCGATAGCAACTTTAGATAAATAATTTGTCTAGATATGACTTGTTTCCACCACTTCTTTCATGCCCCGAGGCTACCCCCTGGACGCAACACAGGACCTAGGATCACGAGCGACCCCAAGCTAACCCTGCTGGCAATTTCATAAGCATACTAAGGACAAACTGAAACAATAAATACTGCGCAGAAGCTAAATCATGTAAAACTGAAATGATGGGGAATATCCATATACTAAATCTGAATAAAAATAACTGAGAGTTTGATTACAAGATAAAAGTCAAACTCTAAGACTTAAGCTAAAACTAACTATGTCTAAAATAAAGCCTCTACTGACTAGAAATACTGGGACATGCCCCAGCTAGATCTAGTAAAACTGAAACTAAAACTAAAAATGATAAAGATAGTCATGTCACTAGTCCTCGAAGAATGAAGACTCACCACTGATACTGCTGAACTGAAGATCGGGAACCGATCTATGCGTGAGCTCACTGCTGAGGACTTGAACCTACATCACGAGAAGATGTAGCGTAGAGTATGCATCAATACTTGAAAGGTATTGAGCATGTAGGATAGAGTAATACTGAACAATAACATAATTGAATCAAAGCATATATATGAGCAATGACATGAAATAAGCATGATACAAACTGAGAATACTGAACATGAGATACTGAATGCAATTACCTAGTTTATAACATGCTGAGACTGATTTCTGAACTATACTGATAACATGGTCAATGCAATAGAATTTGACTGAACTATAAGGGAGATACTAATAACCGACATAAAACCACATGAGCTAAATGTGGAGTCCGATGTATACGCCCCATCGAGAGGACCCAATATACCCTGCCAAAGGTATAGAGGCATGCTGGCGTGATCACAAATATGATGCCCACATAGGGGTCTTACAACGTACGGGGATCGTAGTTCTGGGACTTGAGGGTATCTGACCCTAGTCCACTTGGTATTAAGCTTCCCATATGATTAAGTAATTAACACTTTATGACCGAAATGCTATAATATTGGATAGTTCAAAACTGATATGCAAACTGAGAACACAACATTAATACACTGATAATAATACATTCAAAAACTGAGGCATGTTTATATGTAACTGAATTAATTGAACTAGCATGTGTAATTCTTGAACTAAAAGAACTACATAGCTAGGGTTCTGAGTTTATGCATGAATCTGGGCAAAAATAATACTACAACATGATAATATGATTTGGATCATTCTAACAGCTAAAACCCAATAATTCTAACATTCAAGAAACCCTAGGTCTAGATAATATTAAGGGAATCAAGATTCTGACTGGAAATTAGGGACCTAATGGGTGAAAGGAGCCCACTAGTGAAATCCCACATACCTGGTGACGAATTCCACGAAGAAATCTTTCGATTTTGGGGCTGGAACTGATGGAACCTTGTTGCATTCTTGAACTAGGGTTACTCGACCTCTTTGTCCTCTTACGCTATAATTTTTCTAAGTTTTGATGAATGATCTGACTTAGGTAAGTTCTAGTTATGTTTATAGGCTAAAACAGACCAAAACCACGTAGTTTAGAGGTTAAACGACGTAGTTTAGTTGTCCAACGAATAGGGGAAAAGACTGAAATAACCCCACTTAAAAATCTGACGGGCCTGACCACGACTACTCTTACGGACCGTGAAAGGGACCACGAACCGTTGGGTCGGTCGTGGTCTTTGGCCAGTGGTTACTGATGTTTTAGAAATTCATAATCAATGACACAACTTCCAGTTCAAGTGTCTACGAATCGTGTAATAGTATAGTAACCCAACCAAGGGTTGGGGTTGTGTCCCAAGGGAACGGTTTTGAGAATTAATAGAAAAATAAAATCTAGTTCTAACTAGTCGTAACTGTTTTATTTTAAAAAACATTATTTTACTGATTTTAAGAGTCGCCACTTAATTTTTAAGAAAAATCAAGAAAACTACCTTTCCAAAAGATCAAAACAGAAATCTAATGAAAATATTTAAAGGGGTACGGGGTTCATATTAGCATTTCGGAAAGGGTTTGAAAGCACCCGAAATTTCCGCTAATACGCGGTTATCCGATAATTAATTATTTGGCTAATATATAGACATGCTTAATTAAGTTGGAGGAGTAAACAATTTTGAAAGTTTAAAGTAACCTCGAGGGAAATATTAAGATACTAATTAAGTAAATTATCTTTGCAAATATGTTTTAAAGTTGAGGAAAATGAGTGCTTTTCCTTTGGGAAATCGAATTGTAACAACCTTAAAACTAATTAAACAGACAAGTACGCAAATAATAATAAGTGAGCAAATATAGAAACATAAATAATAAGAATGGGCCCAAGTTTGGTTTTCTATCCGCCTGGACCAATACTTGGGCCCATTTTAGTTTTGGACCTTTGGCCCATCTGAGTCACATGTACCTGTCCTGAACTAGCATAAAAAGAAATATACTATTTGGGCTTTAGGCCCAATTTTCCACATGTCCTAAATTCTAGCAAGATTAGATTAGTGGACTTAGGCCCAAAAGTAACAAAATACAATTTGAATTAAGAGTGGGCCTTTGGCCCAATCTTTTCAACTTCTCAATCTATTGCTTCTTTCGACTTCGGGACCTGTTCGTCAATTTTCAAGTTGGCTGACTCGGATAAAAAATAGACTTGGGCCTCCATGGCCCAAAGGGAAATGCAAGGAGAGGGTCCATAGAACCCGGACAAATTCCACATGCCAACAAAACAAGGTAAAAAAAAGGCATTAGAGTTGAATAGATTCTTAAGATTTAGCGCAATATTTGAATACACAGAATAAATGGAACAATCAATACTATTAATACCCAATAGGCCAATTGATAAAGTAACATCACTCCAGTTGAGAGAAGGAAAATGAACATTATTATATATATTTTTGGCTAAAACAAATATTACTATATGTGAATATGCTAGTGTATAACTTTAGCAAATAGACAAGACTACATGCACATGATAAACATTTAACGTGCAACATGTAAGCATTGTAGACATAATCCATTATCAACAAAGAATAGGTAGACAATGAGGCATAATTTAATCTTTCTCATAATTTAACATTACAAAGCACATCAATAAAATAAAATAGAATTAAAAAAAAAGAAAAAAGACAACACTGCCAAACATTTCCTGAAGCTCAGATTAATAGCCATACCCTTCCATAAATGCATAGGCGGCGAACAAAGATTAAAACATAAAAAATGAGTAGGTGCAAACAGAGGGAGCCACACCGTAATTGGGACAAATTGATTCTCATTCTTAGGCTAAGATTTTTAAATCACCGGCAAATGACATCTTCAAATAAATAGAGAAATTTCTTAATATCAAACTAACTATGGAACAAGAGGTGATTCCTGAATCCCAATGGCACTAAAGAATATAAATTGAAATCAACTCATAATATGAAATCCACTGGACAACATGTATCTAAACTCAATTCAAACGATACCATAAACTTAAGACAAAAGGATATTCGAAGAAAAGAACCTTAGAATCATAGCAACTTATCATTTTCCAAACACTTTAACACCCAAATGTATTTGAATTAAACCTAAAGAAATGAGGAAAAGGGGCAGGGAGGAATGAAGCAAGCAAATGGACCTTGTACTTCACTTAAACCAACAACAACATGCTTGAAAAGAAAATAGAAGAGACCACAGCTGGACAGATAGTGTTGCACCCGTAATTCTATATTTATACAATCTACCAAGACTTAAAAGAAAAGTGAAGCTCATCGAAACCACAAACAGTAAAGAAAAGAGCAGATTTTATTTGTTACTAGAGAGTAAAATTTATATAGATCATAACCTGAAAGAGGCAATACAAACTCACTTAAGGCATATAATTGAAAGATAAATCAGTTTTAAGTAGTACATGGCCCAAATAGTGAAACAATATGCATATTATCAAGAAAGCTCACTTAGACTAAACACGAGAACCATAATAATAATAAACATCAACAAACAAGCATGAACTATAGAAGAAATCAGAAGATGTGTCTTATACCGAAGAGCTTCATTTATAACCCAAAATGATTTCAACAAGATGAAATGAACCCACACTTGAACTTAGGAAATAAGCGCGAGAATAGCGTAGTAAATCCTTTGACCCCTTCCTAAACACATAACAAAAAAACAAGACCTATTTTATCAAGCAAGGATATAGTAGCGTCATGAAGATTGACAAGCAGCTAACAATAATTTAAAACTAACACAATAGTCACAAATTTGAGAGAAACACAAGTAGAGGAACAAATTTCAACAAGCCTCAAATCCTTTCGATAATCGAGACACATACTGTCTATTCCGGGAAAAAAGAAAAGAAAATGACTTAAACTCAAACAAATCATATAAAATCATCTCGGAATCAACAAAGGCGTTTGAGAACGTCTCATTTCAGTTCATGAAAACAAAACAAAGGCTAAAAGAACTGGGATCGAAAAGAAGTTCACATTTTTGGAGGCAACGAACTAGGACGAAGAGCTGGGAGGGCAGCAGCGAGTTCCACCACACGACTTCGAAAAATTCCGAAGGTTCCAACAAGTTTCCAAGTAACCCACAAAGAAAGAAGAAAATAAAAAGGATTTAGGCGTGTTTCTAAAGTGTCCTTTGTGGCTTAGGAGTTTCTTTGCCTTGTGAATTTTTTCCAACTCTTCTTTTCTAAGTATTTGTGTATAAGTGTCTTAACCAGTAGCTTTGGCGTTTCTCCAAAATTCCAAAAAAATCTCCCAAAATTTCTTCCAACTTTCTCTCAAAAATCCTTTTTTTCTTTTTTCTTTTATAAAGAAGAAAGAGAGTATATGTAGGGAAAACTAGGGCTGATTTCTGGTAGAAATTTGGGGCCTATTCAAAATTCAAAATTCAAATTCCCTCACCAATTCGGACAAACACCTTTTTCGTGAGGTCTTGACTCATTTCGAAAGGAGAAAGGAGGATAGAGCGCGTGCCTGCCTTTCTGCTGGGGTCGTACAAATGCAGAGAGACGCGGCTAAGGTTGTACCAGGCAGAAAAGGGAGAAGGAAATGTGAGCGTGAACTCGCCGTGTATTTTCCGTCTATTCACGTGAGCTGCTTGGTTCGGGTCGACTCGCTGGAGCTGGGTTTCGCTTACTGGACTGCTCGTTTTTCTGGGTTTCTGGTTTTGCTCGCGAGGAAGAAGTTACTATTATTTTTTTTTGGTATTGTGGTTTGTATTGGGAAAATAATTGGGGTGGGTTAGTGAATGAAAAGGGGAATATTATAATGTTTGCATTGGGCAGGGGATTTGGGTCGGCTGAAGTTGGGCTAAAAATTGGCCCAACTTTGGTCTTTAAAAGAATTGAATGCAAGGTAGGAAAGGGGTTAAGATTGTCATAAAATGGCTAGGTTTTGAATTCAGGATTTGGCCAAAAGAATTGCAATTATAATCGATTAGGATTAAGAAATTAGCCAAATTGAATTTATTTAGTGAATTCGGCTGGAAATATAAATAAATAAATAAGATGAATTTAATTATTAATTAATTAATGAGCTTCTTACTCTTAACGAAATAAAATAATTAACTCAATTATAAGCTAAATAATTTAAAATATAAACTATTATGTAACCAAAATTAATTACCCAATTATTTAATTAAAACAAAAAAAAATTGAGACTATTTTCAAATATTCATAAAACATACTAATTAATATATACATAATTATGTAAAACATATATATTATTCAAAAATTATAAAAATGACCAAATTACTTTATACTAACTTGAAAAAATATTTTGAATTTTATAAAGTCAATTATTTCAACTCGTTTGGAATTTAAGAAGCCTGAGGATTAATTTGCATCGGGGAGGGTCGAAATTGGGTGTTAACAGTAGCTAAAGATCTTAACGATTAAAAACATTGTACATTAAAGGGGGGCACAAAAGTGTCAAATATCAATTTGGGGTTTTTGTCACAAGTATAGCAAAAACAGTAAAAATAACAAGAAAATCAAGTATGGGAAAGAGTTCTTGGGGTGTGACCGCAATACAAGTTGAGATAAATAGTTGGGTATGCGCTTTCGATAGGAAATTTGCAAGATAATAGTGACTAGTCTAAGCTTTAGATGGAAATATGTTCCCTCTTGGGCAACTTACCCCGTTTCAAATGTGTTCCTCTCGAACACCCATTTACCGCATGAAGACCAGCCTACGCCTTACACCACTCACTCTCTCGAGCTGAGTATTAGGATATGGGAGTAGGGATCACCCTCTTAGGCTGAACCTCATGTCGACCCACTCCTAGCCATCAGTTTAGTGGTCTTGGTTTCGCGACCTCCCTCTTGGGCAAGCCGAAAACACATGGGTGGATTTGTATTTGCTACTACAAACCCATTAAATTAAACTACAACCACTAGGTGAAATCACCATTAAAATACATCTAACCTATCAACAAGCAAGACCCAACAATAATATCAACACATATTTGCTAAATCACACCCTAAGAATGGGGGGTTTTAGCCACATATCAAGAAATAACAAAATACACCTAAAATGATAGTGAAATCAAATGGGTATAAGAAATTAAACCTTGATTTAAGCAAAAGAAGAAGAATAGAGAAGACCCACTTCCAACTTGGGGAAAATGAACTATTTTCTTCTAGTTTCCAAAACCCTCTCCAAACTTGAGAGTAAAAATAAAAAGTACTAAAATTATATTGTCTAATGATACTACAAAAACTGATACTAAGCTATAATTCTCAATGAGTATTTTTAGTTTTCAAAAATATGTGCTGCGGCGAATCATTCGGTGACATTAGTCAGAATCACCGATCACCTCGGCAATTCGCCCTTTGGTGTAGTTCATCACCGTCTTGCACCATCCTTCAGCATCGTCGTGCTATGGGTCATTGGGCGACATAGTACTGCTTTGCGGAAATCCTCGGTGATGCGCTGACTGCTCCCTTTTTCTGCCGACTTGATCCTCTCCTTCAGGGCTCAGCACACTAGGATAAAAGGCGAAGTGAGACCCTTCGGCGATTTTCCAATTGGACTCGACGATCCTCAGGCTTTCATTTTCTCGTTCTTATCAACCTTTTCATTTCTTTTTGCGAAGTAGTGTCCATGCTTTCCTTCAAACTTCAAATTCCTGAAACTTAAAGGTTTTCATCAGATATTGAGATAAAATAAGCATTTAAGGACACAATTTCTATTAAAATACAGCCCTAAATGAGTCCAATTTGTGGACTCATCAGTTATAGGTCCTGGGGCTTGGTTCACGAGCCCCTACCATGGCTCGTGTGGAGGACCACAGACCGTAAAGGTCCTCATGGTACTCACTTGTGTTGAGGCTAGGGGCCTACTGGTTGACCTTCACGGACTCCCCCACGACCCATTGTCAGGACCATGGATGGTGAAGGTCCTCGTAGTCTTCACGTAGGCGTGGGGATCTGAGGGCTAAGCTTCGGGGGTCTACTGGTTAGACATCACGAGGGCCATCACGGCCCGTCATCAAGACCATAGTCCGTGAAGGGTCATGTGGTCTGACGTCTGGGCCTGGTGAAGTCTAAGTCATGACCACAGGCAGGTCAATGGACCGTGGACCCTATCACGGTCCATGAACCCTGTCGTGGTTTACTGGTTCAGGTAAGTTTCTGCAATTTTTTTCTAGGTCAGGTTTTCGAGGTGTTACAATATCTCTCCCTTGGGAACATTTGTCCTCGAATGAAGACTAAACTAGCTAAAATTGAGGGAAAAAGCTGCAAACCCTACCACTAAGTACTGGAAACTAATTTTTGACTTTACTAAGTTCTAAGAACATGCAAATATGCTGAAAATCCAAGTACAAACTAAAGGAACATGATGCTAAGAATGAAACTACACATGAATGACTGAAAAACTGAAGAGGAACTATTATCTCAATCTGGAATGGAATCGTAAGGAAAGAGGTGTGGATACTTGGCCTTCATGGCTGCTTCTGCTTCCCAAGTAGCTCCCTCTACGGACTAACTCCTCCACAAAACCTTGACTGAAGCGACTTCTTTGTTCCTCAACCTTTGAACCTGACGATCATGGATTTTAACTGGTACCTTTTCATTAGTGCGACTATCCTTCACATCCACACTTTCTAAAGGTACAATAGATGTTGGATCACCCACACACTTCTTCAACAACAAAATGTGAAAGATCGAATGCACTACTGCTAGTTCTGCTGGCAACTCTAACTCATAAGCCGTTTTACCAACCCTTTTCAAGATCTTGTAAGGGCCTACATATCTAGGACTGAGCTTCCCTTTCTTTCCAAATCTCATCACCCCTTTCATAGGTGACACCTTCAAGAAAACCCAATCATCAACTTGGAACTCTAGTTCCCTTCTCCTTACATCTGCATAGGACTTCTGGCGACTCTGGGCCGCCTTAAGTCTATCTCTAATGAGTTGCACTTTCTCCATAGCATCATGAACTGAATCTGGCCTTATCAAGGCTTCTTACTTCAAACTAACCAACTGGAGATCTACATCTACGCATATACAATGCCTCATAAGGGGCCATTTGAATGCTAGAATGGTAACTATTATTCTAGGCGAACTCTATAAGAGGAAGGTCATCATCCCAACTACCCTTGAAATTGATCACGCAATCTCTCAACATGTCCTCTAAGGTCTGAATGGTACGCTCTGCCTGACCATCCATCTGTGGATGAAATGTTGTGCTAAGATTAACCAGAGCACCAAGACCCTTTCAAAATGACTTCTAGAAATGAGAGGTAAACTGAGGACCTCTATCTGAGATGATAGATAAAGGAACCTTATGCAACCTAACTATCTCATTAATGTAAAGTTTGGCATAGTCCTCTGCCGAATCTGTAGTCTTAACCACCAAGAAACGTGAAGACTTAGTAACTCTATCGACTATCACCCAAATGGAGTCATGCTGTCTGCGAGTATGAGGTAAACCTGTAATGAAGTCCATGTTGATCACTTCCCACTTCCAAGTAGGAATGTCGATCTCTTGAGTCAAACCTCTTGGTTTCTGATGTTCTACCTTGACTTGCTAGAAATTGGGGCACTTGGCCACAAAATCTGCTGTCCCTTTTCATACCATTCCACCAAAAGACTTCCCGCAAATCACAGTACATCTTAGTAGCCCCTAGATGAATAGAATATCTGGAGTTATGTGCATCTGCAAAAATCTGCTGTCTCAACTCACCCACATTAGGAACACACAATCGGCCCTTATAACGAAGCACACCATCTCCCCTTTGGGAGAAAACCTCAACCCTCTACTGATGGATTTCATTCTCTAGTTAAAGTTGTCACGCCCCGAGACTACCCCCGAGACGCAGACACGGGACCTAGGACCACAAGTGACCCCAAGCTAACCCTGCTGGTATGATCATGAGCATACTAAAGATAATAAACTGATGCAGAAGCTAAATCATAATTAAAATGAAAAGATGGGGAATACCCATATACTATAACTGAGATAAATGAAAACTGATGAGTTTAATACAAAGAAGATATTAACTCAATACTAAGCTGAATCTAACTATG
>JAJONZ010041348.1:0-12448 GCA_029582445.1 Solanum paucissectum
AAAAAAATTAAAAAAAAAACCAAAAAAAAAAAAAAAAAAAAACATTAAAACAACTCGAGGGCTGAAATTTTGATAACTTTTAAGGGGCTTTCCTCCATATTTTAACACGTGGAGCCCTTGATGGTTAACTTTGCACATTTTCTTAAAAAATTGTACACATGTAGTTCATCTCCATTAAGCGGTTTCATTAGAGGGTAGATTGTTAAGGATAATTCTACATGTTGTTATGAACTTTTTATGTAACAGTAAGTCACAATTTATTTATTTTTTGTTATATTAAGTTTACTGAATTATCTGTTAATTTTTAATAAATACAAAATCATCAGAAGGTAAATTTTTTGGCGTTAGTTTATAACATGTCACTCACTACACCAATGTTTTGCCATTCTGTATATTTTCACATAGAAAAATAAATAAAAAAGCACATCATATAAATTTTTTGACAACCGACACAAGTTAGATTTTCTATTCCAACTTTGAGCGGGAATCGGAGAATTACTATTTTTAAATTTTAAACTTGTTTCTTAAGGGACTTTCAGAGAAGAGCTATAAAATAGAATAAATGTGTCATTTTAGCATTTAAATTCATGATAATAATTCCAAGATTGTTATCTTACGTAGTGTGGACAAAACTAAGAGTTTAACTAATATCCATCGACGATGTAGAAATTTTACATGGTCAAGTAACTTTTTTGGTCCTAATTCTTGAATCATTACACAACTCTGTCAGCCAATTTTTTCTTGCAAATACAAGTATAGAAAAGCATACACAAATTTGAGATTCCAGATATTCAATCTACAAGTACAAATGAAAAAATCCAGGCCTAATTCGTGAATCACGAACCATAGAAAATAATTTGAAAATTAACTTTGATAAATCAGGATAACAATATAGCCAATTTCGTCACCAACACCTAATCCGTGATTTTTGATTAATTTCACGATGGATAGAGAATAGTCATCATTACTCAACTTCCTGAAAGTAAATTTTTTTCTTTGTGTCATTCTTCTCTGTTATATCCGACAAGTCAACACACACCCCGTTCCCATTCACCAAACTTCTTGCCTGCTCCAAATTCCAGTATTGAAGAATGTACATAAACGTCACATAAAATGGAATCCGCATCTTTTCAAAAGTGAGTTCTTCCTGGGTAATATTTTTCCTTATGTGCCTCACGGTATTCGAATCAAATATCAGGGGAGGGACTATCTCTATTAGCTCTTGAGTCTTTACCCGTGATGTGTTGTTTACTTTGCAGGCTTCTTCTGTGCATTTGATGGCAAGAAACTTAAGAGCGTATATTTTTGAAGGTCATTATTATGATAAACGGCTATTTCTATGTCGTTTTTTTCTTATTTATTACGTTGATTTAAGCAAATAGATTACCATTTAGATTTTGTCCTTATGTGAACTTTGTACAATATATAACCCTTGAGAAATTATTCTCCCTGATAATATTAGATTCGACTATAATGTCTACTCATATTTTTCTCAACCTTAGATACAACATAATAGGCTAATGTCTGATGTTAGTAATAACTTACATAATTTTAGATCATAGTCGGACATTTTCTCATAAGATTATCAACTTGCTCAAAAGGGATCTTTATACTGATTCCTAAAAGGTACATATCGACTTTACTGCTGAAATAGTAAATAATGGAACAAATATTGATGTTTCATATTAGATACATTGATATTACAACAAGAAATATAAAGAGACTCTCTTATTTCTTGAAACCATCTTTTTCTGCATCCAAGTCGACATTGCTTCCCTCTTCTTAGTTTCTGATGAATCTAGTTTGAGAAAGGGATGCTTCTGCCATCATGGTTCTCCCATGTGCTTCAATTATCGCAAGAGACTCTCTTATTTCTTGAAACCATCCTTCTAGTGTTCTGACATCTTCTCTTACCCTGTCAAATTAGTCTCTACTTGTTTGACTCGTCTCTCTATTCTACTCACCATCCCTGAAAGTTGCTGCTTTAATACCAAATTGATAGATTTTACTGCTGAAATAGTAAATAAAGGAACAAATATTGATGTTTCACACCAGATACATTGATATTACACAAGAAATCTAAAAACAGTCACTAGGATACTGTCAACACCACAAATTTCATCCCAAGACATGAATGAATTTTAGTTATATAAAACATAACCTACGATTAACTAGATCACAACCTTTCTAGACATTTGAGAGGCTAGAGCTCTCCCAGAATTCCCTTTTCTTTTTCTAAACACCCCCTATTCTACACGAACAACCACCCCTTAACTGTCTCATGACAATTATTAAGTCTTTTAATTGTTTATTTTGGTCTCCTGGAATAAGCTTTTATAACTTGCAGCACATCAGTACATAAGCGTGTAGGAGATTTTTTTATATTATAAAATGGTCATTTACTAAAGGAAAAAGGCTCAAATACGTTATCGAACTTCAGAAAATTACACAAGGTGTACTCTAAATGTAGTGGTCTTGATTTTTTGTCCCCCGTTAGAAAAGTCTTTAAAGAATGACAAATTGTTCCTTCTTATGGCACGTGTTGGAACACTTACCAGGGAGGTATCCATTCTTGTTTGCAACTTAGAGGAGAAATCAATCAGCGGAGAAAACTAGTGAAACAAACTTTGTAACACTAGACTTGCTGAAAAACTTTGGTGGTGAATAACATATCAAACAGTGTACTATCACCTAGTATTTGGAGACTTGCAAAGCTACGACATTTGAGAATTGATGATTATTCTGTAGTTGAACTAACCGTGTTAGAGGACACAAAGTTAGAGAATTTGAGAAAACTATATCAGCTCAACCTTTTCTGTTTGGAAGACCCAGAGGAATCTTTTCCCATGCACAAGGAATAGAAGTATTATGGAGATCCCGAACAGTTTTGCTTCATTAAAGTCAATCACACAGTACGGAAGCCATCAACTTAAAGATTCAGCCCTGATGATTAAGGAATATGTTGCAGATATGATGCAAGAAGACAAGCTTGGGGTAATCTTCTACTTGTGAATTTGTGCGTGAAATGGGGTCCTTATTTCCAGGAATTTTCTGTGACTATATCAACTTCGACAGAATGATCATTAAACTTTGCCTTTTGTGAGAACGTTATATCTACTCACAAGTCACAATCTCCATAGAATTTGCTTGCTGCATTTATTGAAGTCACTAGCCCATAAAACAGCAAAATGGACACCGTCTCTTTGATGTTACTGTGCATATTTTGTTAGGTGAGAAACAATGACAAATGTTAATGCAGACACTTGGTTACTAGGATTCAAGTACAAAACAGTTTAGATTAGCAAAACCGAGATGTGAAGACGATCAATGATAACATCAAATTCAAGTAAAAATGCAGAAAAGGTTCTATAAAAGAAATATACAAACTGAGAAAGAATGTGCTTGGTGTAAGCCCTTTCAAGAACGATAGTACAAGATATTTTGGAAAAACTGTGATTGAAATAGCTCGAGTTATCACAAGACACTCAAAACTGAACAACCATCTCTAATTATCAGTTCTTTGTTCATTTTAAATCAATTCTTAGCTATTCAGGCATGACATTCAAGATTGTATAACCATGCATTGAGGCACAAGATCTTTCATAGGGAGCAAACATATGAATTGAATTGTATAACCACTCATCTCTTAGTTATCAAATAACATGAGATTGTGCCATAAATCTTTTCTAAACACTTACTCCCAAGTTAGAAAATAAATTGAAAATAAACTTTGATAATAAACAAGGATGCCAATATAGCCCAATTTCATCACCAACACCCAATCCGCGATCCTAGATCAATTTCACAATGGATAGAGAATAGTCATCATTACTCACAGTATCCATAGAATGATACTATTTTCAAGAAAATCATGAATCTGCTTGCTGCATTTAGTGCAGTCACTAGCCCAGAAAACAACAAAATGGACATTGTCTCTTTAATGTTGTTGTGCATATTATGTTAGATGAACCATGGAGAACTACATTGACTAATGCTAATGCAGACACTTGGTTATTAGAATTCAAGTACAATATAAATTCAGATCAACAAAATCGAGGTGTGAAGACGATCAATGATATCGGCAAATTCAAGTAAATATGCAGAAAAGGTATGGACTAAGAAAGAATGTGCTTGCTTTAAGACCTTTCAAGATCAAACAACTTGAGTTGTCACAAGAGTTAAGCTCTTGTTCCCTTATTTAAGGTATGGACTCTATTATTATGAATATTTATTTTGCTCTACTGACATTTCAAGAGTTGAGTTGCCTTTCTTCTTCTATCCTTCTTTCGCTCTAGTTATTAGCTAGGATTTTGAGAAACAGTTGAGCAGCGAGCAACTTTGATTGTGCAGAAAAATGGAAACAAAGACTTGAATGAATATAGCATTATTTTTGTGCTAATGCAAAAGCTTTCAGTCAGATATCTTATTCCTCTATTCAAACATTCCCTAATACTTTGTACTCTTATTTTCTATAGATATCTTATTTACTGTACTCTATTGTATGAAGTCCATCAACTTAAAGATTCAGCTCTGATGATTAAGGGATAATTAGGTCCTGTTAGGTCCTTATTTCCCGGCTTTTTCTGTGAGTATATCAACTTATTTCTTACATTAAGCTCATTTCTAGGTTTTGCAAAGAACATCAAAACTATCTAAACTATTACATGGACTTAAAAGAACACTATAATAATAGGGAATGAAAACACAAGTGCAAAAAGGGAATTCCGCAGACTAAATTAGGAACTTCAAGAATTCCAATTTCATAATTATTTCTTCAGCTATTACAATTATATGAAAGAGTAATACTAAACCAAACACTATGATATTATATTGTTTCTGATCCTAAATTATTGGACCTTTCCACTAAGAGCCAACCTGAGAAAGCAATTTGAACACTAAATTGGAATATCTAGGATTCCAATAAAGCCCAATTTCATCACCATCGCCCAATCCGCGATCCTTGAACAATTCGTTGCACCAAATAGAAAAATCATCACTGTACACCTTCCTTATCCAAACACTTCCACCTTCATACTTCTTAGGGACATTCCCCTCAGTTACATCCCACATGTCAACCCACACACTGAAGTTGTTCTCCAAACTTTTGGCCATGTCCAAAGTCCAGTATCGAAGGATGTACTCAAACATCTCAAAAAATGGAATCATTAGCATTCCTACAACGATCTCATCATGGGTAATCTTTTTCTTGATCTGCCATGGGTT
This sequence comes from Solanum paucissectum, assembly GCA_029582445.1. Lineage (NCBI taxonomy): Eukaryota > Viridiplantae > Streptophyta > Magnoliopsida > Solanales > Solanaceae > Solanum > Solanum paucissectum. Next base: position 5,224 of record JAJONZ010041348.1, read on the forward strand.
TTGCAGATCGATTCTCGGGGCAGGGTATAAGTCCCTTATCTCCACTAGTTCTCGAGTCACTACATATGGAGTGTTGTTAACTTTGCAAGCTTCTTCTTCAGCTTTTGATGGAAAGAAATTGTAAAAGGTCTTTTTCAAGCTAAGCAAAGGCCTTTGTTCAGACATCGAAGAAACCAAGGAAGGACACCCTTCTCAAGAAATAAAACACTGAAAAAAGGGAGAGGCAGGAACACCTTATAAAGACAAAAATTAGGTTTTCTATTCCAACTTTGAGCGGCAATCAGAGAAAATTAGTAGTATTTTTAAATTTTAAACTTGTTTCAGAGAAGAGTTATAAAATAGGATAAATGTGTCATTTTGGCATTTAAATTCAGGATAATAATTCCAAGATTGTTATCTTACGTGAAGTGTGGACAAAACTATGAGTTTAACTAATATCCATCGACGGTGTAGAAATTTTTACACAACCAAGTAACTAAATGGCCAAATCCAACTTTTGGTTCTGATTCTTGAATCATTTACACAATTGTGAGCGAATCTTTTCTTATAAATACAAGTATAGAAAAACAGATAAAATTTGAGAATCCACATATTCCAATCACAGGCCTAATTCATAAATCACGAACCTTAGAAAATAATTTGAAAATTAACTTTGATCAATTTCACGATGGATAGAGACGAGTCATCATTACTCAACTTCCTAAATGGAATCTGTAACCTGCAAAAGTAAGTTCTTCCTAGGTAATCATTTTCCTGATGTTCCTCGTGATATTCAGATTGAATAACAAGGGAGGGCCTATCTCTATTAGCTCTTGAGTCTTTACCCGTGATGTGTTGTTAACTTTGCAGGCTTATTCTTCAGTGTTTGATGGCATGAAACTGACGAGAGTATATATTTGCAGGTCATTATTTTGATAAACGACTATTTATGTCATTTTTTTCTCATCTATTTGGCTGATTTAAGTAAATAGATTACCATTTACATTTTGTCCTTATGTGAACTTTGTCCAAAATATAACCCTTGAGAAATTATCCTCCCGGATAATATTAGATTGGCTATAATGTCTGCTCATAGATTTCTCAACCTTAGATATGACATAATAGGCTATTGTCTGATGTTTGTAATAACTTACATAATTTTAGATTGTAGTCAGAACGGGATCTTTAGATTGTTGCCTAAAAGGTACGTAAACGTGTACGAGATTTTTTTTAAAGAAGGTCATTTATTAAAAAGAAAAGTCTCAAATATGTCATCAAATTTCAAAACAAGGTGTCCCTCAAATATAGTGGTCTTGATTTTTAGTCCCTCATAAGAAAAGTATTTTAGTAATGGCATTCTGTTTAACGGGGTCCGAGGAAATGCCTAACGCGTGATGTAAATAACCTACCCTAGTGAAAACATTAGTGACTTCTTCTATGGCTCAAACCAGTGACATATATGTCACGCCCTGAGCCTACACCCTGGGTGGGACTGGCACTCAAGAATCATTGTTGGCCCCAAGCGAACCCTTGGCCTGGCTAGACTCTTAGCGGAAGACTTTTAGCAGTAATAAAAGAAATCAAATGCACTTAAATCAACTGTCTCAAAATAACTTAGAATGTTTTAAGAATAAACATTCAACTAGCCAAAGTGGCAACCCAAGTCTTAACATAAATAACTGAAAATGGAAAGACTAAAGAACTATAATTATCCGTCTATGAAGCCTATAAAACTATGAGGGATGTCTGGAAAAAACCCCCGATTATCCTAACAACTGGAAATACTAAAACAATGTAAAGAGGGATCCTCTGGAAAACAAGAAGGCTCACCAAATGACTCTGAATGCTCAACTAGATCAACGAGGTGCCGGATGCTGATCCTGGTTACCTGTATCTGCATCATAAAAAGATGCAGGCCAAATGGCATTAGTACATTGAATGTACGAGCATGCGAGAGGAAAACTAACAATACATAAGCTTGAACTGGAATCTGAAAAAAAACACTTACCTCAGCATTACTCAACTCATGGATACTCAACTCAATGCAGAAATAAACAACAATAAAGATGCAGTTTATATAAAACATTTAAAACAATAGATAGCAACTCAATGTATTGAAAAATACCATAACAACTCAATTTATATATCTTAAAGTATAATATAACTTTGTGGGAGTTGCTCTAGCCGACAACCATCACTCTGAGATATGTGATGATACAGCTTCTCACCCACGCTGCCAGAATTATCCTATAACTTGCCGGGATATAGAACGCCTCAACTAAGTGGATCCACTAGTCTATGCTAAAAAGCATCAAGGAATCATCTAAAAAGTATGAACCTTTCTACCCACGATGTCTACATGGTTTATAGAGACTTGAGTTATTATGAACTCGTCCCATATCGGTGCTCAATACTACTCCCAAAATATACTCGACTCATATGTTTAAAAACATAACTCTTTCTGTGGTTTGAGATTATTACTCAAAAACTAGCTCAAAAGCTCTCTCGGAAATCGGTGTTTCCTCTCTTATTTAAATGTGAAAATATTTTAACTCTTGGGAATACTTAGTTCCCATTTAATCTTTTGAAGTAATGAACTTCACTCTTACTCTTACTCAACTCAAATGCTCAAGTCTTTAAAGTCAATCACACAGCATGGAAGCCATCAACTTAGTAGTTAATTACACAAGGTATACCCTAAATGTAGTAGTCTTGATTTTTTGTCCCCCGTTAGAAAAGTCTTCAAAGAATGAAAAATTGTTCCTTCTTATGGCACATGTTGAAACACTTACCAGGGAGGTCTCCATTCTTGTTTGCAACTTAGAGGAGAAATCAATCAGCGGAGAAAACTAGTGAAACAAACTTTGTAACACTAAACTTGCTGAAAAACTCTGATGATGAAAAGCATATCAAACAGTGTACTATCACCTAAAACAACTTATAAGACTAGATAGAGAATGAGAAGATTTTTTTTTTATTCATAAGCTGATGAAGAGTATATATAGGCGCTAATACAATAATGAGTCCTAAAGTGATACAACAACGAATCCTAGTTATACTAGAAGATAAATTCATGTTATATCTCTTTTACGCCCCCGCAAAGTGGTGTTGACATCTACAATACCAAACTTGTCAAACATACGACTGAAAGAAGCACGCGGCAGTGGCTTGGTTAGGACATCAGCAACCTGATCAGCAGCATGTAGATGCTTCACTTCAACCTCTTTGCGTTGCATCTGATCACGAACAAAGTGGAAATCGATGACAATATGCTTCATCTTGCTATGAAAGACAGGATTTTCACAAATGTATGTAGTTCTAATATTATCACAGAGTATGCGCGGTATGCAAGCAAGGGAAAAGTGAAGCTCACGCAATATGTTGATGATCTAGTTGGTTTCTGCAAGAGCAGAGCAACAACTCGGTATTCAACTTCGGTGGATGATCGAGAGACAGACCGCTGCTTCTTGGAGGACCACGAGACAGGAGTACTTCCAAGATATATAACATATCCAGTTGTGGAGGTTCTATCAGTAGGGTCACCGGCCCAATTAGAATCAGAATACACCATCATCCGGTTATCAGTCTCACAAGTTATTTGAAGCCCAAAGGAAGAGGTTTGATTGAGATAGCAAAGTAGCCACTTAACAGCCTTCCAGTGATTATCTTGAGGACAATGCATAAACTGAGAGAGTTTATTTACTGTAAACGCGATGTCAGGTCTGGTGAAGGGCAAATATTGTAGCTTGCCAACAATTGTCCAAAAGAGAGAACCATCAATAATAGGATCAGCCTGGTTTACATTGAGAACAGTAGCGACTGACATAGGAGTGGAAACTCCTTTGCTGTCTTGCATATTCGCTTCCTGGAGAAGGTCATCTGTATACTTCTGTTGAGACAACAGCAGGCCACCTTGATATGACAGAACTTCAACACCCATAAAATAGTTCAAGTGGCCCAGGTCCTTGAGAGAGAACCGTTGAGCAAGGGTGTTGATAATTTGTTGAACACCATGGTCACTATTTCCAGTAACAATAATGTCAACCACATAGACAAGGATGTAAATAGTCAATCCTGAATTATGAAAGATGAACAAATATGAGTCAGAGTGTGATTTACAAAAACCTTGTGTTACCAGAAAGTTCTTGAGCTCACTGTACCAAGCTCTAGGTGCCTGTTTGAGACCCTAGATGGCTCTGTTAAGTTTGCAGACACGACTGGACAAATTTGAATGCTCAAAGCTAGGAGGTTGTCGCATATAAACTTTTTCCTCTAAATGACCTTGCAAGAATGCATTATTTACATCAAGTTGATGCAACCACCAGTTGCATTGAACAACGATAGTGAGAACCAGGTGAACGGTTGTAGGCTTGACTACCGGACTAAAGGTTGAATGGTAGTCAAGTCCAGGCCGCTGAGTGAAGCCTTTGGTCACTAATCGAGCTTTATACCTATCAATAGAGGCATCAGAATGATGCTTAATGCGAAAGAGCCATTTGCAGTCTACTACATTCTTAGAAGGATCGTTGGGAACCAAAGTCCACTATGGTTTCTCACAAGTGCATCAAATTCAGCTTGAATAGCAACGTTCCAGTGGGGTTCACGTTGAGCTTGTTTGTAATAAGAAGGCATTTTTGGACTTGGAGAGTGAGCAAGAAAGATAGGGTGCTATTTGGGCTTATGGATATTATTTTTGGAACGGGTAACCATTGAGTTACTCGAGGTTGTGGTGGCAGGCACAGCTGAAGTGGGTTCGATGGGTTGTGTGCTGGAGGTTGTGATGATAACCGACAAATGTGGAGTAGAAGGAGGGGCAATGGGGTTAGGTACGGAAGGAGACAAAAGGGTGTTTTGGCTGGCCAATGAGGGTAACGATTGGGGAGCTTAAGGTGGATTGTGTCGTCGATAAGTTAACAGGGGTGGGTTTTCTTGTTGAAAATGGGTAGTTGGGTTTAGCGAAGAAGGATTGAGTGGCTGCCGTGAATTTTGAGTAGAAACTGCGACTTCATTAGATATAGAACTATCAGGAGAGTTGAAAAGAATACCTGAACTTTGGGATTGCTCTCTAGTTGTGGCGAGTGGCATGGGCGAACTTTGTGGGCAAGGTCCACACGCAATAGTCGGAGGAAGATCCATGTTCAAATTTTGAGCTTCACATGTGAAATTCTGATCATTTTCCTTCATAGTGTTATTGTTGAAGTTTGCTTTTAGTTACTGTAGTAACTTTTAGCAAAATAAGTTATTTAGTTTGAATAAATTTGAAATTTGAATTTTAGTTAGGTTGTTTTAGTTGTTGAGATATTTTAGGATTTTTAAATTTTAAATTGCGCAGATTTTGTGTTTTATGTTGGTTATTTAAAGCCTCTTAATGCTTAATAAAATTATTGAAAGCTATTGAAAGTCATTCCAATCCATTGAGAGATAATTTCAATCATTTTTGTGCTGCCCCATTTTTTGAAAAACACCAACAGTGGTATCAAAAGCTTCATTGATCTTAAGGGATCTGTGAAATCTTCCAAAGAACTACCATACATTTTTAACCCGTAAGGGCTACCTTTTTAACCCATCAGGGCTACCCATTTTAACCTATCAGGGCTACCTTTTCAACCCGTGCTTTTTTCAACGCACAGGCATTTCTAAACCAATTTTTAAACAAAAATAATGGCAAGCAGTAGTCTCTCTTTGAATGCCCCAAAAATTTTCACAGACGAAAACTATCAAATTTGGTCTGTGAGAATAAAATCATATTTTGAAACCTATGTGATATGTGAGGTTGTGATGGAAGAAAAACCCTTACAATCTCTCTCTGCAAATCATACAAAAGTTCAGATTAAAACACTTTCAAAAAAACTTCTACACAAGACAATGTCATCACATGTGTTTTTGAAGAATAAAATCAAAAGAAGAAAAAGAAAAAAGAAGAAATTTTGCAAGTTAAAAAACAATGAAAAAAATCCAGCATCAACTACCAAAGCAAAAATTGAAGAGGAGCATTTTTTTTCAATTGCAGTAACTAAAGCAAAGGAGGAGTGTTGAAGTTTGCTTTTAGTTACTGTAGTAACTTTTAGCAAAATAAGTTATTTAGTTTGAATAAATTTGAAATTTGAATTTTAGTTAGGTTGTTTTAGTTGTTGAGATATTTTAGGATTTATAAATTTTAAATTGTGCAGATTATGTGTTTTATGTTGGTTATTTAAAGCCTCTTAATGCTTAATAAAATTATTAAAAGCTATTGAAAGTCATTTCAATCCATTGAGAGACATTTTTAATCTTTTTGTGCTGCCCCATTTTTAAAAAACACCAACAGTTATCCCATGATTTAATTTGAAAATTTGATAAATGAGAGAAAATATTTTGAAAAGGAAAATTATTCTCAAAAAATAAAACATCCCTTTACAAAAATATTTTTGACGAAATTGGATCAAAGTACTGGTGGCAGTAATATTTGTTGGAAAAACCCAGGTATACACATGGATAGTTGAACGGGGCTGAAACTTATTTTTGGTATATGGTCGAAGCCAAGGATAGCATAAACACCCAAAAGTTCTTATTGAATTAAATTTTGGGGTGTCTTGAAAAAGTATTTCATGAGGGTAGTTATCGTTTAGGGTAGCTGAGGGTAATTTGTGTTGGGTTTTAAAGGTGTGAACAGGAAATGAAGGGTTGTGACTCTCCTGAAGAGTTGTGACTATGCCAAAGGGTTGTGTCCTTTCTAAAGGGTCGTGACCATTTGAAGGGTTGTGCCTTTTCAAAAGTGTTGTGACCTTTCTGAAAAGTTGTCTTCTTTCCTAAGAGTTGTGACCTTTACCCTTTGTTGGCTATAAATAGAGAGGCTTTCTCTCATATTTCTGAATAAAATTCTTCCCTTCTTTTGCATACATTTCTTACAAAACAAAATCGATCGATCGTGTCTGTGTGTGTGATTCGTTGCTGTCATTTTGAGTTCGTTGAAATTATCGAAGTTTGAGGTACCACTACTTCTTTAATGGTTAATCCGTTTTATCTTAGGAGGAATTAATCTGCAACCTCGAGTACTTGAGGGGATTAAATTTCTTAAGGACACACAGTGGGTTCTGTGGACTCGGATAGTTCTTTGTGTTTTTCTTTTCATCTTTTATTATTTCTGGTTTGCTAATCTGAATACAGGTGTTAACAAGCTTAAGAAATTTAATGTTGGTATTTTCTGTGGTAAGGAAATTACTTCTATTTTCTGTGTTCTTTTTATTGGGGAAAGAAAAAGAAGAAA
>JAJONZ010041349.1:0-10342 GCA_029582445.1 Solanum paucissectum
GGTTCCAGATAAAGCAAAATAGAAATCAGAATGTATCCTTAAGGAAGAGAAAAAATAAGCATGTATCCCAAGTCATTTAGACAAACAACAATATTATAAACTCGATTGGAACAAAATAGACCCTTCAATATGATAGCTAACTCGAAAAAATTCTTAGACTCATGCAAACAACACCATTAAGCGGTAACAACCTAAACAGTAGTACACACAATATAAATGAAATAATGCAGATTTAACGGCATTCAAGAAACAGGCTCGAAAAGTGGAACAACAAAATAAACCTCGAATAAAGTGGCAGAAACACATCAACACTAGATACAGGACGACAACAAGACTTAAATCGACACTAAAACTAGCTCATGAAAACATTTAAGAACATATATGTAGCATAAGCAATATACCAATATTCAATAATAAGTAACATCAACACAACAACGAAGTAGCGACCTTACTACGCTAGGAACACCATGAGAAAGTAAAAGAAGATGAAGAGAATAGTATGAGGGAGGGGTCACCTTTTTCCGGGAAACAGAACTGAGACCAAACGAGCTGAACGAAAATGAGCAAGCTTAACACCACAAACGGGAACTTTGAGAAATCCAGCCAATTCCTCTGCAACCCACGAAGAATGAGAAGAAAAATATGTATCTAAAGTGTATTTTCTGGATGATTCTTACAGTTTTTGGAAAATTTCTTTATATGATTTCTCTTGCCAACTTTTTTCAACCCTAACCAATGAATAAGAGGGGGTATTTATAGGAGGAAACTAGGGCAGATTTATGGGGGGAAATAGGAAGAATTTGGGTTGAAATTCCTCGTTCAAAATTTGAAATCCTTGGGAAAGGATAAGGTTAGCCAGCTATCAGTTGTACGAATCACCAACGGATATGAGACGAGGGCCGCTCGATTTCCTCACAGGGACGATCGAAGCATGTGATTTTAACACCTGGAAAGATTCACGTACGAATGATAAGGTGAGGAGAGGGAGAGAACGCAGATGGGCTCGTTGGACTCGGGTCACGTTTTGAGGGCTGCTGGATTTTGCTGGGTTTGGACGAGCTTCTGGGTTTCGATTGGGTTCGATTCTGGGTTTCGTGATGAAGAAGAAGACACGATGGGGTCGGGTAGATGGTAATCTATTTGTATTGTTGTTGAATGTAATGTTGGGTTATTTGTTGTGAATTGGAATGTAATATTGAAATGGGTTTCTAGTGGGCTGAGTTGGCATGTTGGAAATTGCAAAATAAAAGGCCCAAATTTTGGTCCTTTAGTGGGTTTAGGAGATTTGGCTAATAACTGAATAAGATGAATTAATATAAATTAATTAATGAAATTCTTAATCTTAATAAAATAATCGACTTAATTATAAACTAATTAATTCAAAAATATAATCTATTATATAACTAAACTAGCTAACCAACTATTTAAGTAAAACTAAATTATTATTTTTAGACGATTTTCGAATATTCATATAATATACTAATTATACACATAATTATATAAAAACATATATATTACTTAAATATTATAAAAAAGTGACAAAACTATTTAAAATAACTTGAAAAATATTTTGAATTTTATAAAGTCAATTATTTCAAATCCTTTGGACTTTTAAGAAGCTCAAAAAATTAATTTCTATCGTGGATGGTCAAAATTGGGTGTCAACAACTGTCCCTCGTTTGACTTGGATTGATGAAAGAAATCCGAGGCAAATGAAATTGACAAATCCAATTTTGACCGACCACATTTTCATCTTTCAGAAAAAGCTTTTGGTATGGACTTTAAGAATTATGGCCCCCCAGAAATGGGTTTCCTACATATCTCAGGCTATATGAGAATTCAGGTCGCTTGTAGTTCGATACGCTTGATTCGACGCACGATTTTGAAAGAATTCAAAACCTATCCCGATATTGAATTATGAAGAGATCGAAATGCTTGAGAATAAAATTTAAGAGGGAATGTCGGAGTACAACCGAGTTTTCAACACTAATCCCGCCTACATATCCCTCAACTCAAGGAATTAGGCTGCTTGTAGTTCAACTCGATCGTTTGGAAAGGAAATCAATTATGCAAGATAACCTTTGGTTCTGGAGGAGTGACCTCTTAGCCATAAATGTGGTGCACTTCACACCCATAAGTAAGAACTTACACGAACATAATTTTCGAAACTCTTGGTGTATTGTCACTCGGATTGGAAAGTTGCTCCCGGTGAAAACCAATTTTTTCCGAATGCAAAACTGAAACTAATAAATCCAAAGAAAAACCCACATGCCTTTTGATAGGGCTGTGGTTTGATTGTGGTGGAAGTCACTCCTCAGCTCTCATCCTAAGAGTTTGATACTTCTCTTCGGACTATATCCCAGTTCGCTGAATGAAACAAAATTGTTATTAGAAATTGTAATTGAAAACAATGGTAGCATCTCTTACAATGCTTTTCAGTTACTCTTGCTATGAAAGATCTCACATAAGTATGTTCAGTATGTGTCTGCACACTCAAAGTAAATAATTAGTAGACATAGTGCCGCTTTAGCTAGCGGTTTGAGGCAAAAAATAAAGAAATATTATTCATATATCAAATGAGTATATCTTAATGGATAGGCATAAACATCTTTTCAACTAGATGAGAAAATAAAGAAGTATTGAGAGTAAAAGATAATGGATATCGCTTTCGAACACAGTATGTCCTAATACAACTCATGATTTGCTGAGGATTTGGAGATGTCATTGCTTTTTTTCTGCATGGCAAACTCCGGTGATCTCTGCAACGAGCTAGATGGTCTGACAATAATCCAATTGTAATGAGGTGTATGGCTCAATGATTATCCAACTATAACGAGGTGGATGCATCGGTGAATATCCAATTGTAACGAGATGGATGACTCGATGATTGTCCAATTGTAACGAGGTGGATGACTCGATGATTGTCCAATTGTAACGAGGTGGATGACTCGATGAATATCCAACTATAACGAGGTGGATGGCTCAATAAATATCCAACTGTAACGAGGTGGATGGCTCGATGGTTATCCAACTGTAATGATATGGATGGCTCGATGAATATCCAACTGTAACTAGGTGGATGATTGATGATTGTCCAACTATAACGATGTGGATGGCTCGATGATATTCTCTTCTTAGCTCGCGCTAAGAAAAGTTCCACGTTGTGCTGCGTCTTTTCTGATATCGTCTGCACCTGTGGTTTGATTTGAGAATTCATCCTCTTGGATGTTCTCGACAAGGAATGAAATAAACTTGTTAACAGAAACTATAATTTAAAAAGAGAAGTGATACGTTTTTCCATATTTAGCAAATATTCTTTTCTATAAATATTGTGATGTCAGCCTCCATCGGTTTTGATGCAATAGATGATGACTTGATATGATGCTATAATGATGATGACTTTCTCGTCAGTGTTATGTTGATGACGATGCTTCATTAATAGGATGATCTCCATTGGTAGGATGATGTTGATGCTCCATTGATAGGATGATTATTCTTCATTGATGATCTATTGGTAGGATGATGATTCTTTATTCATGATCCATTGGTAGGATTATGTTGATGTCCCTCTGGGTGATGACGTTGATGCTCTATTATATTGGTAGGATGATGATTCTTCATTGATGATCCATTGGTAGGATTATGTTGATCCATTGAGAGGATTATGTTGATCCATTGACAAGATGACATTGATGCTCCCTTGATAGGATGATGATGCTTCGTTGATGATCCATTGGTAGGAGGATGTTTATCCATTGGAAGGATGATGATATTCCATCTATAAAATGACGATGATGTCCTTCTGGGTGGTGGTACTATCTCATTTGAAAATACTTTAGAAATGTCTCTCTAGGTGGTGGTACTATTTCATTTGGTAATACTGTAGAAATGTCCCTCTGGGTGGTCGTATCATCTCATTTGTTAATACTATAGAAATACCTCTCTAGGTAATTCACATTACCGCGTCTGATATCGACGCAATTTGTGAACATTCTTCAAATGTTCTTCATGCTGGAAATGTAATTTGATGTCATGGTAGATGTTTGTACATCTTGAGAGCGATGCTTTCACTTGCTCATATTTGAACATTTGTACTCATTGTGACTCATGGTTTGCTGGAAATTTGAACAAGGTTTTGTTGCTCGTATTCTGAACTATTTCTTTTTTCTTCTGAAAAAACTTCAATGACTTTCCTTTATCCACAAAAAGTTGTCAATTTTGGGGAGCTCCTCGCCCTTTTGACTTCTCCATATTCATTGAATGGAGGAATATGATGATCTTGAGGCAAACTTATAGACCTGAATCCACAGAAAAATTATTAATTTTAAAAACAAACTGATCCGGGTTGACTCCTTCGATTGCTTGCTCCTTATCTTGCTATCTTCAGTTGATCACTCTGATCTCTTGCTTCTCGATAGACATAAGATGAAATTATACGAAATGTTTGACATATCAAAATCCTAAAAAAAAGATTTTCAAAAATCAACTTGGGAAAGCTCACTATCAAATGTCATGTGATGCATAGCTCAAATGAACTTCCTTGGTTCGAAACTTCGGTGTATGTGATATCTTGTTCTGGAGAATTCAAAAATCCTTAAAGCTTGGGAAATTTCTGACATTGTCCTCCCGAAATCTGCTATAATTGAAAGGTTTTGCAGTTGACTCTGAAATCCAAAGTTGTCGGAGATTACTGCAGTTGACTATGAACTTTAACGATGCCAGAGATAATTTGAAGTTAGCTTTAAACTTCTAATATGTTTGAAATATTCGAAATTTACTACAAACTTTTAGTGACGCTTGAATGAATTTTTGAGGCCATCCTCAAAAATTTCTGTCCCAGTTAGATGTCTTGGGGTATCTCAAACTGTTGATATATGACTTGCAGAATTTTTGAGACCCTCTCAAAAATTATGTCCCAGTTGCGATTCTCAATGATCTTAAGTCTTGACTTGTTGTAGAGATCCTCATCTTGAGAATTTTTGAGCCCCTCCCAAAAAAATTGTCCTAGTTTCTATTGTAAAGAAAATTAGAAATCTCATAGAAGATATGACCGAACCGTTGTGGCGCCTACGTATCTCGTTGAGGCAGGAATCAGGTCAAGCATAGTTCCCTCTCGAGTATTAACAGAAATAAGAATTTTGACTAAGAAAATGACCGAGGCCGACATAGGCTGCCTACGTATCTCATTCTTGAGAATTCAGGTTGAACGTAGTTCAAGTACAAAAGAGAAATATTGAAAATATATGAAGGGATGACCGAAGCCGACATAGGCCGCCTACGTATCTCATTCTTGAGAATTCAGGTCAGACGTAGTTCATTACAATATATAATTTTTTAACTACTGAACATAAGATACAAACAAATGATGCGATTACAGAGAAATAAATAAAAGAAACTCTGAATCTTCAAATATAATAGCTCTTGATAGCAATTGCGTCGATTGGTAATTTGAGATAAATGTCTATGATTAACCATGACATGTGATCAAACAAATGCATCGATGCATTTTCTAAGTAAACTGTTGAGTTATTTTTTCTGAGCTTCTCTCATATGGATCCTGATTCTAAATTCGTTGACACAGTTATCCTTTTCTAGATCTACAGTTTCTGTCTCGTCCAGATTCGACTTACCCTGTGTTTCTAATCTTTGACAAGGTTTGTAAACATCATGATCTTATCGCCATACTCTTCAAACTCATCTTCATCTACCTCATTTTGTTCATCCAACTTGTGACATGACATGATATTGACAGATTTAGAAAAAATATTTTTATTGAAACAAAAAACAAAGACTATTAGATAGAAAAATTAAAGCAAGGAAAATAAATTTTCGCAATAGAAGAGACTTTCATTGAAAATAAGGAAACACGAACTGTGGCTATGACCATGGGTCATTTCTCTTTTTTCATAACATTACGAGGAAAATTAAAACATCATTAGGTAAAATGACATAAAAGGTGGGTTCTGGGCCTCATTCGGACTACCCCCAACTTTAGAAATAGTATAAAATTCATCTTTGTCTATCAAGATGAGCGAGGAATCAAGAGCGGAGTGGAAGTCCAATTAAGAACTTTCTTCATTGGCTCGACGTCTCGTATGCCTGGTGTCTCGATCATCTTCTCGGGCGCAACATCACCTTCTTCAAAAATATTCCATATTCCTTCTCCAAGACCGTCATCATTGGCATATTCCTCTACCATAAACGACTGGTATAAATAAGACAACGATTTTTGTGGAACATGATTAATACTCTTCTCGTTATGACCCTCTCTTGACACTAAAGCAAAAGCTTTATGGGGTGTCATGATCGTAAATTTGAGTTTCTCACTTATGCTTAGAGAAGCTACAACTTTCTCAAGGTTGTCAGGATCAGCCGAAACTATAGCCTTTACCATGCACCACTCATCCTCTGTCTCTATCATATTGATAGTGGCGCCTCCATAGTTCGTCAGAGGGTTACTATTGACGTTGGGTACACTAGTCCTAACCACTTTCTGGTCGATCAAGTCTTGGATCATGTGCTTCAAATTAATACAGTCTTTAGTATCATGCCCAACACTGTTGGAATGATACGCACACCTTCGATCGGGTCGATAAAATCTTGAGCTAGTATCGACTGGCTTGGGCTTGACTGGATGAATAATACTTGTCACACTCAATCGCTCAAACAACTTTGTCTGACTTTCACTGAGAAGAGTAAAATTTCGAGCAGGTTTCTTCTCAAGACGTGGACGAGGAGGATCATAATGGCCTTGTTGAGGCGGAGGTATTTGACGATAATTTGGAGCGTTTTGACGGGGAGGTCCTTAAAACTTTGGGTCAATCATATTACTAGTGAATCCTCTACGATTCAACGGTGAATTACCGTTGGCATTGGAAGTGACAATTGGAAGGGTGAGAATTCCTTGATTAATCAAGTCTTGGATTTTATGCTTCAAATTGATACAATTCTTAGTGGTATGTCCAGCACCTCCTGAATGGTAAGCACAATGAAGATCGGGCCTGTAAAGTCTGGAATTGACATTGATATTTTTTGGATCAATTATTCGTATCACACCAGCCACTTTCAATCTCTCAAAGAGTTGGGTTCGACTTTCAACCAAAGGAGTAAATACTCGAGAAGGTTTCTTAAAAAATTCTTGATAAGAAAGATTGTAATATTTCATGAAGATGGAGGTACTTGGAGGTAACTGGGAGGATTTTGGCGAGTAGGTGCTGGTGTTTGAAAATTTTGGTATTGTGGAGCTTGGTAGCTATGAGAGGCATTTGGGTAATTTGGCAATGAGCTTGGTAATTTGGATAATATGGTGGTGGAGCTTGGTAATCTAGTTGGATAGGGTGAGGATTTTGTGGAGCTAAAGGGTAGGTTTTGGATGGTAAAGGCTTTCGAACATTGAGACCGGCATGCCTCTTTGATTTTTGGCTCGATTCAAATGAGATAGAGGAAACATCTTCCCTTTTCCTCCTCAATGGTCCCGAGAATTCATCTTAGGGAGTCATTCAGATGATTTTTACGGTCTTGAGACCATCTTCAAAAGCTTCACCAATTTTGACTATCTCACTGAATTTTCCTCCTGAAATGACCAACATCCTATTGTAGTACTCCAGCTCTTGAATGCGCACGAAGACTTCAATAATTTCTTTCTCAGTCACGGGAGGCCTAACCTTTGCAGCCTCTCCTCTCCAACGATAGACATATTCTTGGTAGCTTTCAGTAGAATTTGGTTTGATTCTCTCCAAAGAGTGTCGATCAGGGATGAATTCTACATTGTAACCAAACCTTTCAGTGAAGTCCTTAGCCAAAGCGTTCCAACTTGGCCACTGCTTGATTTCTTTAGAAATAAACCATTCCAAAGCTTCTCATTTTAGACTTCGACTAAAGAATTGCATTAACAAAGCCTCATCTTTCCCAACTCCAATAAGTTGATCACAATAAGCCCTCAAATGAGTCAAAGGATTTTCAATCCACTAAAAGTGTCAAATTTTGGTACTTTAAAACCCTCTGGAAGCTCCAAATGTGGATGAATGCATAAATATTCATAATTCAACCCCACAATGTCTGGGGTGTATTGAAATTCCTTTATTGCATTCATAACTTCCTCTTTGATTCTTTCATCAGCCTTCCTTTTATGACCTTCCACTCCTTCTCCTTCTTCTCACAATCATCAAGTTCAAAATGTGTGGTAAATGAAGGGTATAATTCTGGCGATATTGAAGATAAAATGCGGTTTTTAGAGGTATGGGTTGAGTGGTAGGTGGGTTTTGGACAATTTGAGTAGGAATTTGATGGACCAGATGAAAATTCTGGGGACTGTTGGTGTTTGGATTTTGAGGAGTAGGTAACTTTTGGTGTGAGGAGCTAGCATGATGTGGGTTAGGGGTGGTTAAGTCAATGATGGGAGGCTTTGGATCCAAAGTAGGAAAATAGAGTGGAGGCCTTTCGTTGTTTGGTGTAGGAGTGTTGGCAATGATAACCAGATTTGTCAAATCTCGGGTCTTATCCATTTTAGCCCTCATTTCAGCAATCTGTTGGAACAATTGTGCATTTAACTTGTTCTGTTCAGCAATGATAGGTTCATTCACAGTAATTTCAATCAAATCAGTGTTCTCAGCATTTTCAACCACTTCTACTTTGCCTTTTGACAAACATTGGTCGGAGAAGGAATCTTTGGGGTCTTTGGACCTTGTGAAGTATGGATGTTCCGCCATTTTTTCAACACAAATCAGTTTTGAGTAGCTGATAAAGAAAAACAACTCAAAAGACAAATGTGTTAGTCTATGTCGATGATAAATAATACAAAATATCTCAAACATTATCAAAAATACATAAGAGTTGCTCCACTTGAAGATAAACTAGCCCACGTATATAAAGAAATGACTAAATAGACAAGAATGTGTCTATTTGATTTTGATCTTAGTGAATCAGAAAAGTCGACTCGAGTCGAGACAAAGTCAATTGTATCTTTCATTGACATACTTTTGATTTTCGATTGAGATGAAATTCTAATATCATTGCAACAGTTGGACAAGATAGGATTTCTCAAAAATGGGGACCGAACCTTGAAAGGCTGCCTACGT
Source organism: Solanum paucissectum (assembly GCA_029582445.1). Taxonomy (NCBI): domain Eukaryota; kingdom Viridiplantae; phylum Streptophyta; class Magnoliopsida; order Solanales; family Solanaceae; genus Solanum; species Solanum paucissectum. The sequence continues at coordinate 9,078 of JAJONZ010041349.1, forward strand.
ATCTCACGTAGGAGAATTCAGATCCTACGTAGTTCAACCAACTTGAATCTCTTTCAATTTGAAACGATGAATCTTTTTCTGATATGAGAGTTATAATTGAAAAATAAAGTTCAAATTTTGTTGGAAAACTAAAGACTCGAAGAGTATTTGGACGTACTTTCGATAGTGACTTAATATTTGAGCTTAAGGGATTTTTAGAAAATTTCCAAAAGAGTGGACTAGAACATCTCCAAATAAAACAACATATTCTCACAAGCAGTTATTCATGTAGCACACAAACATATATTGCGCGTTCTAAACAGATATGTGACCCTTTTATGCCAAGGGTAGGCCTACCAATTTGAAGGATGTATACGTTATTTGAAACATTTTATTGCCCCCCAAACCCAAATTTATACAAATTTTATGAATAAATTGAATAGGGATACATAATAGGGAAAAGGGGGGGGGGGGCAAATAATTAGTCTCACGCAGGAGTACAACCCTAAACTATGCCTCCATGAAATGTCTTTCTTCTTTCTTGATTTTTTCTCTCCATCTCCGATTGCCAACTCCTTTGGATGGGCAAGAAGCTTGTAAAACTCTCTTTTTTTCCGACCCGAATAAGCTATAATCTACTCCTTAACCCAAAGGACAATGATTTTTAAATAACGTATACATCCTTCAAATTTAAACACATAAGTATGATCGTCCATTTAGGCCTAGACCATTTTGGACTAAGGTGGTCTCTCTAATGAGCCCAACACGCCTTGGGTGTTGGGTCATCTTAGTTCAATGCGCTAAAGAATTCAAAGGTGTTTTTCTGAAGGACAATCGTGGAAAGCCATGTAACCGCCTTTTTTCCTAATGCAAACTATTTGCCGTTTGGCGGAATCGATGCCATGAAATGCAACAATTTATAATTTACAAGAATTGAAACAAGTAAGCAATTGAACAAATAGTCAAATAAGTTAATGTTAAGGTTAGAACTCATTCAAGTTCCCAGCAGAGTCGTCATTCTGTTTTACTTAAAAAAGATAAAATGACGGGTTTTAAGAGTCGCCATTTAATTTTTAAAGTAAAATCATGAAAAACTAATTTTTCAAAAGATTAAAAACAGAAAAATCTAATGAAAATATTTAAAGGGGTTTAGGGTTGGGAAACTTACATAAATATACTATAAATAAAAAATATTTACCATTTATAGCAATAACATTTTTTTTTCACTTGATCACTTTTAATACATGTATAATACACTTTTAATTCATATTACAAAGAACAATTTA
>JAJONZ010041350.1:0-11951 GCA_029582445.1 Solanum paucissectum
TAGTCCCTATTTCCCGTTAATTAATGTTGAATGTACTTCCGCGACCGATGAAGTGTGATGACAAGTTTGAGAGGCTTGTTTGGGGTTCCTTCGGGTTCCTCATTCGCCATGTCACGTCTAGGCCCTAGGCTTGGGTCGTGACAGTATCATTTATCTCAACTCCATCAGCTAAGTTCATCATTGCCTTTTCTTCTAATCTGGACAAGTGATTATCCACTTGGTTTTATGTTCTCATTATATCCTTCACTTTAAAATCAAACTCTTACAATAATAATACTCATCGAATCAGTCTCGGTTTGACATCCTTTTTTTCCATAAGATACCTCATGGCCGAATCATCGGTTTGCACGATGTCTTTAGTGCCAAGCAAATAGGATATAAACTTCCCAAACACAAAGACTACAGCAAGAAATTCCTATTGTAACTGTATATATTTATTTTGAGCAACATTCAAGACTTTGCTTGCATAGTATATAGGATGAAGAATTTTCTCTCGCCATACCCCAATACTACACCAAGTGCCACCCCGCTTGCATCACACATCACTTCAAACGGTTGTCCCCAATCTGCTGAAATAATGATTGGTGCGGAAGTCAACTTCTCTTTCATCACCTGAAATGCTCTCATACAAGCATCATCAACTCAAATTTCGTCTCCTTTTTTAGTAGATTGCACAATGGGTGTGCAATATTTGATACATCCTTTATGAACTTCTTATAAAAACATGGATTCCCTAGAAAACTTCTAACACCTTTCACAGAGATGGGTTGTGGCAACTTTTCTATCACCTCAACCTTTGCTCTTTCAACCTCGATTCCTTTATGCAAAATTCTATGGCCCAGAACTATACCCACATGCACCATATAGTGACATTACTACCAGTTAAGCATAAGATTGCACTCTTTACACCATTTTAGCACTTTGCCTAAACATACCAAGCAATCATTAAATGAGTCACCAACCACTGAGAAATCATCTATAAATACTTTATCGTGTCCTCCACCATTACAAAAAATATAGACATCATGCAACGTTGAAAAGTTGTCAGTGCATTACACAACTCAAATGGCATTCTCTTGAAAGAAAAAGTCATGTAAAGACAAGTGAAAATAGTCTTCTCTTGGTCTTCTGGAGTTTTGGAGATCTAATTGTATCTCAATACCCATCTAGAAAATAATACCAACCCTTTCCTGCATGACGATCTACATTTGGTCCATTAACGGCATTGGAAAGTGATCTTTCTTAGTCCACACATTCAACTTGTGATAATTCATACAAAGTTTCCAACCAGTAACAGGCCTCATTGGAACGAGCTCATTCTTCGCATTGGAAACCATAGTGATTCTGCCCTTTTTTGGCACAAATTGCACTAGACACACCCAACTACTATCAACAATCGGATAGACTACCCCATCATCTAACACATTTATAATCTTCTTCTTCACAACCTATTGCATTGGCGGATTCAATCTTCTTTTGTGCTCAATACTTGTCTTACTATCCGGCATGAATTGAATCTTGTGAGAACAAATCTCTGGTGGAATACCAATAATGTCAGCAATGTAATATCCTATAACCCTTTTGCACTAATTTAATGCCACTATCAATGCCTCTATTTTCCCTTCATTCAAGTCAACAACAATAATAATTGGCAAAGTACTATTTTGGTGCAAGAACACATACCGCAAATTGGATGGAAGAGCCTTAAGCTCACAATTTTGGAGGCTCATCAATAGCTAGTTTTGCAGGTGGAGTGTCTTGATTCCTTAGATTCAGATTCAGCTTCTTTGGTTGGCGACGAGCAAAACTCATCCCATCAAGTGGAGCCACTAACTCATCAATACCATCTCCATCAAAATTTATGATCGTAACATCTGGCGCTTCAACACACAATCTCTCATCAATAGACACCTCTGATTCTACCTCAACAGTATGGTTCACCATAGACACCGACTAAAGATCACTTTGATGCTTCATTGATTTGCAGATATTGAAGGTCACTTCTTCATTGTTCAATCGGAACTTCATTTTCCCTCTTTCCATATAACCTAAAGCACACCCAGTAGCAAGGAATGGTCTCACAAAAATAATGGTTACTTCAAAGTCAACCTCACAATCAAGTATCACAAATTTTGTTGGAAAGATTAACACCTCAACCTTTACTAGGACATCATGAAGCACCCTAATCATTTTCTTCACAGTGCAATCAGCCATAAATAACCACATTATAGTTGGTTTAGGGGCTCCTAAGCCCAACTTCTTATATACAGATAGCGGCATACGATTAATTCTAGCATCCAAGTCACATAGGGCCTCAGCGAAATGCAACATACCCATGGTACATGGAATGGTAAAAGCTTTAGGATCCTCCTTGTTCTGCACTAATGATCTAGTAGAAATAGTGCTATAATGTTGTAACATGTCATCATCTTCAAAACTGACGAACCTCTTTTTACCCACCAATTTTTTGATGAACTTTGTGTAATCGGACATTTGTTCAAGTGCTTCAATCAAAGGAACATTTATTGATAACTTCTTTAGCATAGATATGAACCTTTGATAATTTTCGTCTTCCGTCTTCTTAACTAACCTTTGTGGGAATGGAGGTGGAGGTCTTTTCATAGTGATGATCTTTACGTTATCTCAGCCTCCTTCTTATTCTGATCTTTCGACTCCTCATCTACCTCAACTTCATCCTTTTCCTACTCTTTCGCACTTTCCACTCTAGTCGGCATAGGAGGGTCAATAGTTTACTTTCCACCCCTGGTAATTACTACCATACAATGACATCATTCTTTAGATTTTAAATAGTATTTTTAGGCAATGTTCCTTGTTGATGCGGGTTTGTACTTGCGGATAACTAGTTTAGATGTTGCTCAAATCTTTCTAATCGATATTGTATGTGACTCAACTTTCTAACCAATACCCGATAAATCAGCATGCATTTATTTCACATTGTCATCACGTGAGTCAAACCTTTTCATCATCTTGGTCATCATATCTTCAATACGACTCATACTCGATCCTCCATCGTGGTCCCTGGTGGAACATAGGGTCTAGTTTTGTCATTCATGTTGCCATACCCATTCCTGTTGTAATTGTTATCACGATTATAGTTTCCATTATGGACATAGTTCTCTTCATGATTGTAGTTATTAGAGTTTCGACCTTGATTTCCTTGACCTTAACGCAAATGATCCTTATTGGATGCTTGGGTGATGGTCTGAAAACCCTCTGTTTGATCATTCACAAGTTTCGCATCCTCCTCATAAATATATCATCAACTAGTGGTGCTCTAGTCAGATAGTTCACTACATTTACTTTCTCGGCATGTCTACTTACATGTTTCCACTCTAAGCCAATTCTATCGAGGTTGGTGGGTTTTTTTAAGACAAATCCATCATTGAAGGGCTAGAGGTCGGATCGCTCACTCAACAATTTCTTCTTCTCGAGTGAAGTAGCTGACTCATGCTCTCCTCACGAAGATAATCATTGGACTAGTTCTGTGTGTCTTGTATTGAAAAATCACTCCTTCCAGTAGTCGACGTTCGAGTGCTCCACACCTTATTAATCTTGGAGTTCCTATCAAGTTTCTCAGCAATCTCTTTAAACGTGTTTGCTCCGTAAGATCCTCCAGAAATAGTATCTAGCACAGCTTTCACATTATCATCTAACCCTAGATAAAAGTAATCCTTTAGCGACTCATCATCAATTTGGTGATACAGAACACTCCTCATGTAACTGGTAAATCTCTCGCATGCATCACCAACTTATTCTTCTGGTGTAGCCACAAATATATGAATTCTATCTTTAAGCTTCATCTTCTTTGAAATTGGGAAATATTTGGCTAAGAACACTCTATATAGCTCATCCCACGTGGTGATTGATTTGTATTGTCACGACCTAAGGTACCCCCTAGGTGTAACATGGCGTATAAGACCCTAAGAGGCCCTACACAAGTCGCTTAGCATGCATAGTTGAGATATAAGAACTTCAAAAGATATTAAGAGAGAAAAATTCAAGGTCTAATAGTTTTATCAAAGTTAAAGAAAAAATCTACTAAGTATTGTTTTCCATCTAATACATCAAGAGTGACTAGGACGTAACCCTGGTGTCACGTAAATAATCTGACAATAATAAATGATTGAAAGCTATAAAAGTCTTGTCCTCAAAGCATGAGGACTCACCATAACTCGGAATCTCTCCAACAACCTCTAGCCACGAAAGTGGGAATCTGAATGTCAGACCCTACATGTGGGGAAATGTAGGCAAGATTATGTGTTAGTACAAACATGTACCAAGTATGATAGTCATGCATAAAATCACATAAAACATGCTAAAAAGAGACATTTTCATGAATATGCAATGACCAAGCTAAATCATGAATTTTAAGAGTTAGAAAACATAAGTCATAAAACATGGTCAATGCAAGTAGACATCATCTTAAAACACATGTAATATACTTCTTGAAGTAACCTTATTTCATCATAGCTTTCTTGTGGGAAGTAGCCTTAACCGATATCTCCATGTGAGCTATTAACACGAAATCTGGTGTCTCCCACACCGAAAATGGTTGTCCTACTTTCCAAGGTAAGGACCATGAACTTCTAGATTATGTAGATCCACTAGTTGATGTCTATCTAAACAACCTATGTTGGCACATAGTTTATGGGACACAGGTAATCGCCACTTGTCCACTCTATACTAAGCTTAACTTCCATGGAATAGTTCTTAATTATCTTCATCTTATCTTTTAAGGGAACATGGGTAATCGCCTCTTTTCGGACATCATGTGACATGGATAATCGCCTCTTGTCTTTCAATAGAGAGCATGGGTAGTCACCTCTTGCCTCAACATTAGAATAGCTCCTTAATCATTGGTTCAATTTAGGTGAGAAAACCTTTCAACCTTAAAAATACTTATTATGTGAGAAAACCTTTCACAATCATACTTTCATATGTGTATGAGAAATCCTTTCAAAAATACAACAACCACAACATCATTGATACTTCATTCTCAAAGCATCCTTAAAACATTTACATCAATTTCATGAGAACATGAATGATTAAATTCATCTTTCATAAATCCACAACCCACATTAAATCATCATAACTTGGAAATCATGGGTTAGGCATGGGTTCATGGGATTCAACTCAAAAACATGAGATTAACTTAATTCATGCATAAGATATCATAATTCAATCAATTAAATCAATAATCAAGAAAACCCATAACATAGAAGAAAACCCAACTCAATTGGGGATTTCTAACTTTGTAAATTGGAGAATTTGAAAACTCCATGGAGGAAAGGTCTTCATGGATGAAACTTATCATACCTCAATCCCAAGTGCTTACCTTAAATAGAGGATTAGGAGACTTGACTTGAAACCGTAGGTAGGCCCTTTCTTCTTCAAGCTTTCTAGAGAAAGAAATATTTTGGAGAGGAAGACTTGTTCTTCTTTTAAGAATTTGAGAGAATGATTTTAATTGGGGAAATTTGGGGGTAATAATACTTATATAGGGGATAAGGTTAAGGATAAAACGACATGATATTAGGCTAGAATAATTAGAAAAGCATCCAAAAGCCCCTAAAAATATAACTGTCGAGCTCACAAATGACCTCGACCTATGATTTGTCGATCAAATCACGGACCGCCCTAGTTGTCCGTTGATGAGTTCAGAGTCCAACACCTTTGGACCTCAAAGGACAGGGCCTACCTACGAGCTATGGTCCAAATGATGGGTCATGGGTCCCGACCGTGGGTCTCAACTTTTGACCCTAGAATCTCTCTAAGTCTAGGACTCACCTATGAGACATATCTATGATTCATGCATTGAATGATGGACCGTCCTGGTGAACCGTTGAAAAATACAGAAAACTTGACATTTTGGGAGCCTTGTCTAGCCAACCACGGACCAGATCTACGGTCCGTGTGTGGTTCCATGGGTTGTGGATGGCTCCGTCCAAACTGGCACCAGCTTTCTGAAAAAATGAAATTTTCACCTTTTTTTGAATCTGAGGTGTTACATATATGGTATCTCAAATAGCCATAATGTTGCCTTACCTGTCAATGATAATGGAAAAACCCTAAAACCAATTTCATCCATGTATAAATTTGGTCTCCCCACACTTCTCAAACAGACACTTTTGACTTTACTTAGATCAGCATATAGGTCCTCCGATGATAGCCCAGCAAACAACCCTCTAGCTATAAGCATTTTCATCAAGCAGCTGGTACCCACAAATGTATGCCGATAGGAAATGGGAGTACCACGATGCCACATGTCGATCGTGTAGTATTATGATCCACCATATAGTTAAGACGAACATTGGTTCTGGTCGATTTTGCACTTCCACTACTCTTTGAGGTTGGAATCCAGCAACATTCCCATGACCCTCTCCGATAGGATCTTCATTGATCCCCTGATTTTGACCTCTTCCAACCATTCTTTGTAGTGTTTTTCTTAGTTCAAGATCGTAGGGGGTCAGGGGATTTCCTTGACTCAATGTACTTGGCAAACACTTCAAATAAGATCTGTAGAAAATAAAAATAAAAACAAATGGAAAATTAGTAAATGATTGACTAAAGTTCAATAAGAAAATTAGTCTAATCTAAAAGCCTTACTTCCGGGCAGCGGCGCCAAAATATGATACACCCAAATTACACCTCCATAAAGAAGTATAAGTCGTCGTTGTCAAATAAAGAACCTAACTTAGGTAAGGATCGATCTCACGAGGAATATGGTCTAGTCACCAAAAAATGAAATTTACAAATAATATTTATAGAAAATAAATCTTAAACCAAGTAGGAAAAAGAAGATTAAGGAAATTTGATTATGGGTTGTGTGACCTACGGTTGGCCACTTACATCTCGTCAAAGGAATGACAGCTCAGAAGTGCCTCTGCCAACCAATAGTTAGTCAATGATCCAATGGGAGCCATCGACGGGCGTGATTTATGGCACACAATAGAAAAAAAAACATTTTCCATTGAGCGAGAACACTTTTAGTGTTCAATTTTTCAAATTTGTGAACTTGAATTTGGTAAATTAAGGTTGATTTTGAAGTGGGTTTTCTATAAAGTACTCAATTTTGTGCCATTCATGCCTAATTTCATGCAAGGTATAATTTATTTACACTTTGCACTGTGTGGCTAAAACCCAAAACTCTTGGGGTGTGAGTATGGGTTTGGGTGTTGATGTAATTTAGTGGGTTTGTTGAATTGCTTTGTTTCATGGTTGTTAATCATAGATTTGACTAATTGTTGAGTGATTAATTCATGAATTAAGGTGGCCAACTTAATTTTAGTTTTGACGTAGCATTTGTGCTCGAAAGACACCAATATAAGTGGGTAATCTATTCAATTTCTGCAATTTAGTGTACTTGATTGCATATCTAAGGTTTTGGGTTATTTAGATTGGCATATATATGAGACCGAAAGGAGATTCTATGCAAGGGCTCTTTGATATCAAAAGAAGATTAGCATCAATTATGATAACCTAGCTTATTTGTGATTAATTAGTTGTAATGAGAAATTCTAAAATAACCCAAGTAAAATCAACAATCGATATCCACACCCCTAGAGTAAATTAGTTTCGTTAATCATTCAATCGTCGATTATTTCAATATTGCTAATTGGGTGTCTAAATTAGTGTTGTTTAAATTGGTGGACTTCCCCACCCATTTGTTATTTCAACTTCATTGGAAAGAATTGCTTGTTAATTCTCTAATTAAATTCATAATCGCATAAAATTCCTTGTGGGATTCGACCCCTACTCTTAGTTTTTTTGTTTTTGTTAACAACGATCGTTTTCCCTTTTAATAGGTTTTCAAGAGGGCATTTGAGCATTCTTAAAAATGGCGCCACAGTCGGGGAATGGAAGTTAGTAATTTAGTTTAAGAAGTAATTTCCATGGGATCACTCTAGTCACCATGGGAAAGACAATGATGTTAGAAGGAAAGATGAGGTGGTTTCTTACACCACCAATGAAGTGGGAGCAATTTATTATCATCAGTGCACAAGGATATCACATTTGTCGTAACAAAACCAATGTTGAAGCTAATCAAAGCGGGAGGTTTTTTGGGGGTCTAGAGCATGAAGATCCTAATGAGCATCTCCGCGAATTAGCGAGTGTGTGTAACCATTTTTCAGCTGAAGGTATCTCACAAGAGTGAATACGACAGAGGTTATTTTCCTTTTCTCTAATGGGGGAGGAAACTAGATGGTTGATTGAATTCTCAAGGAAGTCTATTACCTCATGGAAAGGATTGATTAAAAATTTCCTTGAGAGGTTCTTTCCTCTGCCCAAAGTTATGAAGTTGAGAAAGAACATTCAAAATTTTGAAATAATTAGTGGGGAACCTGTGCATAAAGCTTGGATACGTTTCAAGCACGTATTGTTACAATATCCTAGACATGGTTTCCTAGATGAGCTATTATAGTAATATTTTTACCAAAGTCTTGATGTTGTTAATAAGGCATTGGTTGATTATCTTGTGTGAGGAAGTATCATTAAGCCGACATACAGTGAAGCAACAAGTCTTCGTGATGAGATGACAAAAACCAACCAAGCTTGATATACGAGTGATGATTATGTGTCACTTCCACATTTAGGGGCGTTCAAGGAACAAGAAGAAAAGAACCAAGAGTGTGACCAAAAATTGCTAGGTTGACCACTCAGCTTGAAATGTTATCTGAGCATATTATTAGAGGTGGAGAAAACCATAAATGCAATATCCCAGTGTGGGTATGATTAAGAGGTGTACATAAGAAGTGGAAAATCGGAGGGTTTTTTGCCAAGTCATCTAGAACTTGCCAAAAATCAAGGTTAGACCAATGGTATTGATGAGAAGTGTTTTGGAAGAGAATACGAAGATATTAGTTATGAACAACCTTCCATTCCACATATACCAAGGAAGACACAAACTGATGACTTGCTAGCTAAAATCATCAACAAGGTGGAGGGTTCAGATCTGATTTTGCAAGGAATGAAGAGTAATGTTTCAGATTTGTCCACCACCGTGGTCTCACATGCATCTTCCATAATGTAACTTGAAGAAAAGATCATACACATAACTGCTCTTGCGTATGCTAATCCTTATGAGAGTGAATCATCTAATGAAAAGGGGGAATCAAAGAAATTCGCTCCAAGTTTCAGCCATCATTACTAGAAGTGGAAAGGCATTACAAGAAATCATAAGGCCCGACAAATTGAATGCTCAAGGGATGATTGCCGATAATGAATCACATAATAAAATGGATAAAGGTCAAGAAAAAGAAGCGGAAGATGAGCCAAAGAAAAATGTAAAAAAATAGTTGAGTTGAGGCTTCATCCACATTACCTCAAATCAATTTTGGAAGGTTTGGGTTGATTTGGAAGGTGGTGATTTTCATTTCTGAGTCAACAATGAAGTACTAAGCTTCAATATTCACATATCAATGAAATACCCAAGTGATATGCATGTTGTGTGTCACTTAGATCAAATTGACGAAGCAGTAGCAAGTATTGGAAGTGCAGTATACTGTAGGGAACCTTTGGCTCAAGTGCTACGTAACTATGATTAAGATGAAATTAGAAACTATGATGAGGTTGGGGATGCTCTTGTAGGTGTGGGCTCACATAATTCTTTCCAAGCTAAACTCGACCTTTATATGTCTAGTCGAGAAGCACCACCAGCCAAACCATCCATCATTGAACCACCAAAATTATAGTTGAAGGAGCTCCTGCCTCATCTCAAGTATGCTTTCTTGGGGGCCAACAACTGACTTCTGGTAATTATTGCAAGTGATCTGAAACAATGGAAAGTAGAGTTGTTAATTATAGTATTGAAGAGGTACATTAAAGCCTTTGTGTGGTCAATCGCCAGTGTGGGAATTTCATCGAGATTATGCACTCACAAAATAAATTTGGTGGAAGAATGCAAACCAAGTATCAAACATCAGAGAAGATTGAATCCTCAGATACCAGAAGTGGTAAAGAAAGAAATGATAAAATTGTTAGATGCAACAGTCATCTTCCCAATTGTGGATAGCCAATGGGTAAGTCCAGTGCAATGTGTTCCAAAAAAGGTGGTATCACAATAGTTCTCAATGAAAAAGTCAAGTTAGTTTCCACTAGACCTGTCACCGGGTGGCGTGTGTGCATGGACTATCAGAAGCTTAATTCATGGACCAAAAAGATCATTTATACATTCCATTTATTGATTAGATTATTGATAGGCTTGCCCGAAAAGGGTGGTGTTTCTTTATTGATGGATATTGTGGGTACAACCAAATCTCCATTGCACCAGAGGATCAATAGAAGACAATGTTTACATGCCCTTATGGCACCTTCGCATGCAAGCAAATGTCGTTTGAGCTATGTAATTCCCTGGCTACCTTTCAACGATGTATGCTATCAATCTTTGTTGATATGGTGGAAGTATTCATGGATGATTTATCTATCATTGGGGATTCTTTTGAGGAATGTTTAAGGCATGTGTAGATGGTGTTGAAAAGGTCTGTGGATTCAAACTTTGTTCTCAATTGGGAGAAGTGCAACTTTATGGAGAAAGACAGAATTGTGCTTGGGAACAAAATTTCTGGGGATGGTATTGAAGTTGATCAACTCAAAATTCAAGTAATTGAAAAAATTACCTCTCCCAATTTTGGTAAAAGGTGTGAGGAGTTTTCTTGGTCATGTCGGGTTCTATAGGCGGTTCATTAAAGATGTTTCCAAGATTGTCAATCCATTGTGTAGACTTCTTGAGAAAGAGAGAACATTTGTTTTCTATACTTCTTGTATGGTAGCTTTCAAAACACTTGAGGAGAAACTTATCATTACACCCGATTGAAATCTCCCTTTTGAAATAATGTGCGATTCTAGTGGCATGGCTTTAGGATCTTTTCTCGGGCAACATAAAAACAATATCTTTCATCCTATCCATTATGCTAGCAATATGCTGAATTGTGCTCAAGAGAACTACACCATAACAGAGAAAGTGTTTTTGGTGGTGGTATATGGGTTTGAGAAGTTTCACACATATTTTTTGGGTACCAAAGTGGTTGGGCACGGAGATCATGCAGCTTTAAGGTACCTAATGGAAAATAAAGAGGCTAAGCCAAGGATGATCAGGTAGGTCTCTCTCCTTCAAGAAATTGACTTCGAAGTGAAAGATAAGAAGGGCTGTTAAAACCAAGTAGTTGACCATCTTTCAAGGTTGGAAGCGGATGGTAGAGTGACTAGCAAAAAATACATTAATGTTGCCTTCTCGAATGACTCAGTAATGGTAATTTCTACATCCTTTATTCCTTGGTATGATAATTTTGCAAATTTTATTGTGTGTGGGTTGTTACATGATGGTTTGAGTAGCCATCAAAAGAGAAATTCCTATTTGATGTGAAAAGTATATATGGGATGAACCTTTCCTTTTTATGGAGTGTGTTTCTAACACCCCGGAAATTTCTATGGCCTAGGTTAGAGCCTCACCTTATGAATAATGACTTAAAAATAGTTAAAATGAGGTTTATAAGCCTAATTTAATGTAATTGACTTAGTTTGGAAGAGTAAAAGTCTAAACGTCAAGAAACGACCAAGACGTCCGGAAACTAGAGAAGAATGTGTCCTAGTGTGTCCTTAGGTGTTGGGCAGGTTTGGGAGTGTCGTATGATGGTTTAATCTTGTAAAAAGGTTTAATTTAGGTAAATATATGTTTATAGGGTCAAAACGTTTGAATATGACGCCCCGGGACCACCCTGAGGGGCCCCGAGGAGGACCCCAACCCTGGCCAAGCAAGCTGCCAAGACAGCTTGCAAATTGCTCTTGGAAGGAACAAGGGCGCGTCGCGCACTTGCTCCCCCAAGGAGCAAAAATTTTGTTCGCGACGCGGTCGTGTCGCGGACTCTACTGTCTCGAAATTTAATTCCAAATATCTTCTGGGAACAGCTCCGCGTCGCGGACTTGTTCCGCGA
>JAJONZ010041352.1:0-10499 GCA_029582445.1 Solanum paucissectum
TTATCGCTTATGGTCATTTTATTTGCTTCCGCGACCAAGGATGTGTAATGATACGCTATGAGGCTTGTTTGAGGTTCCTTCGGGTTCCCCATTCGCCGGTCACGTCTAGGCCCTAGGCTTGGGTCGTGACAAATAAGCATATATAGTTGCTAGGAAAGGACTATAATAATGTAGGGTCAACTTTGGTAAAGAACTAAGGACCTAAAATGTTTTAACTTAAAATTATGCCCCTTGCCCGCTTGAGCTCGCCCTTTGGACCCTTGGGCTCGCCCTTTTCATTAGGTAACTCACCAAATGCACCCTTGGCTCGCCCATTTTTCCAGTAACTCACAAAATGGGCAGCTTCATTAGGCGATCGAGGGAGCTAAAGGGCAATTCGCCAACCTGGTTGGCGAGTTGCGACTTAGCTCACCCTTTGGTTCAGAAACTAGGACAATGGGGAAGTACACTAGGCGATATCAAGATCCCAAGGGTGACTCTCCCAACCCCTTGGGCGATCAGGTACTCCCATCATCAAACAGCCCCTCAAAGGACAAGGTTTCTTTCACTCAAACTTTCTAGCTTATGCCCTTGAAACCCTATACCATTCCATAGATAGTCTTCTAAACTACGGGCTCTAACACGAGTCTTGACATTCAACTATGAAGACCCTCAATCAAAGTGCGGAAAGTCTCATCTACGACTCTATTTAACATGCATCAAACCTTAGAACCCTAGCTTGTGGCTCTAGTTTGGTCTACTAGTTTCTGGGGTGTTACAAATATGGTATTCTTCCACAATCTTCGTGTGTGTAGTTACACTCTCGAAATGGAGTAGCTGAGAGAAAATAGGCATTTGCTTGAGAGTGCTCGTGCTTTGCTATTCCAAATGAAGGTACCTAAGCAATTTTGGGCAGATGCAGTATCCATAACTAGCTTTTTAATTAATCGCATGCCATCCACAATGCTTAATGGTGATATTCTCTTTTAAAATAAGCCATTATTTTCATTAGAGCCAAAGGTGTTTGGAAGTACTTGTTATGTTCGTGATGTGCGACCCAATGTTACAAAACTAGATCCAAAGGCCTTAAAGTGTCTTTTTGGGATATTCTCAATTACCAAAGGGTTACCGGTGCTACTCTCAAACCCTTAACAGATATATGGTGTCCATAGATGTGGTGTTCTCTTAGAACATTTCCTTTTTCTTCTCCTGACACTTCTCCCACTCAGGGGAATGAAGAAAAAGAATGATTCATTTATAAGACCACTCCACCAAGCTTAGAACACCATAATGAAGTTTGTGGTAGTGTTGAGCAGTCAACTAAGAATGTGTCTTCTGATGTTCCTCCTGCTCAAAAAAGCCGCTGGTAATTCAAGTTTATTCTAGGTGACAAGCGACCTATGATACATGTCCTGCACCAACTCTTTTGTCATAGATTCTCCTCTGGTCAATCCCTCTCTAATAGAAAATCTTGACATTCCCATTGCTCTTCGCAAAGTAACCATCAGTGTCAATCAATATATTTCATTGCTAATTTTATCTCATATGACCACTTGTCTCCCGCATCTTGCCTTTGATTGTAGTAGATGAAAATAACACTTGGGATTTGGTGGACTTAACAAAAGGGAAAATGGATGTGGGATGTAAGTGAGTTTTTACAGTGAAAGTAAATCTTGATTGTTCTGTGGAGAGGTTTAAAGCCAGACTAGTGGCTAAAGATATGCTCAGACTTATGGGGTGGATTATTCTGGTACTTTTTCTCCGGTGTCCAAACTCACTTCCATTCGCTTGTTTATTTCTCTAGTTGTTTCTAAGAATTGGCCTCTAATTAGTTAGATATCAAGAATGCATTTGTTCATGGTGATCTCCAAGAAGAAGTGTATATGGAGCAACCACCCGATTTTGTTGCTCAGGGGAGAATGGAAAAGTTTGTCACTTGAAAAAATCCTTGTATAGTCTGAAACAAAGTCCAGGTGCTTGGTTTGGGAATTTTAGTGAGGTAGTTCAGAAGTTTGGGCTTACAAAGAGCAAATGTGGTAATTCGGTCTTCTACATACAATCATCAGTTGGCATTATTCTTCTTGTTGTATATGTTGATAACATTATCATCACTGGGAGTGATTATGTAGGAATATCTTCTCTCAAATCATTCTTACATTTGACATTTCACACGAAAGACTCGGGACAGTTGAAATACTTCTTGGGAATCGAAGTAAGTAGGAGTAAGAAGGGAATATTTTTATCTCAAAGAAAGTATATCCTAGACCTTCTTGAGGAAATTGGAAAGTCGGCAGCCAAGCCTTGTAGTACTCCAATAGTTCCCAATATGCAGCTAACAAAAGATGATGGTGATCCCTTCAATGATCTAGAGAGACACACGCAATTAGTTCTGAAATTAAACTATCTCACTATAACTCATCCGGATATTGCTTTTGCAGTTAGAGTTGTTAGTCAGTTCATTTTCACGCCTACAGTCAAACATTGGATAGCTTTGGAGCAAATATTATGTTACTTGAAAGGCGCCCCTGGACTTGGCATTGTATATAGTAACAATGGACATACTCACATTGAGTGTTTTGCAGATGCCGATTGGGCTGGATCAAAGATTGATAGAAGGTCTACTACTGGCTATTGTGTCTTTGTGGGTAGAAATTTGGTGTCATGGAGAAGTAAGAAACAAAATGTTGTATCTTGATCCAGTGCAGATTTTGAGTATAAAGCTATGGTACAATCCACATTTGAGATTATGTGGATACATCACCTGTTAAGTGAAGTTGGGTTGAAGTATCCCACACCCACGAAACTTTGGTGTGATAATCAAATTGCTCTTCATATTGCCTCAAATCCAGTGTATCATGAAAGAACTAAGCACATTGAGGTGGACTATCATTTTATTTGTGAAAAGATTCAATAAAACCTGATTTCCACAGGTTATGTTAAGACTGGAGAGCAACTAGCTGATTTGTTCACAAAGACATTGAATTGAGCTCGGGTTAATTATTTGTGTAAGAAGCTGGGCATGATCAATATATATGCTCCACCTTGAGAGGGAGTCTTACAGAATATTGTAAATACATTCTATTACCTTATATAGATAGGAGAGATCTGTAGGAATCATAAGAGATATGTAAGATATTTTCTTACCTTTGATGATGCTTCTTTCTAGTGTATATATACATGTAGCATTGATGTAATAAACAAGCAGCTTAGTTCTGTAAACTACATGAATATTTGGGATGCCCTATCCATGTTGTGAAGTAAAAAATCCACTTGGTTGCTTGGAACAACATGTGTTATCCTACAGAAGAGGGAGAGTTGGGCATAAGACAACTATCTGACATATCCAAATCTTTCATTGCAAAATTATGGTGGTTGTTCAGAACTCACAACTCTTACTAGTCTACTTTCCTGATGATTAAATACTGCAGTAGAAAACACCCTGTTGCTAGAACAGGTGAATCTAAGATCTCTGGACCTTGGATAAACCTAATGAACATCAAGAACGAGTTGGAACCTAATATCTTGTGGAGGATTAATAATGGTAACTCTTCATTCCTCAGGGACAATTGGACAGGACTTGGGGCCATTGCCAATATTTATAATAGTAAAATTGACCAGAAAGCTACTGTTGCTAAATTCACCATTGATAACTCCTGGAATAATACTAAGCTCAAACAGTTCAAACCTGACCAACTCACTAGCCACATCAGAGACATCAACTTTTACAATCCAAATGATCCTGACCAAGCTATTTGGACTGAGTCCACTATTGAAAATTTTGAAGTCTCGTCAGCTTGGAGGAGCTTGAGATGGAGTCAAGGTATCACTCTTACTAATAAAAGTCTTTGGTATAAGGCTTTACCTTTCCAGATTTATTTTTTTAATTGGAAGCTCCTAGAGAACAGAATTCCTATTGATGACAATGTCAAAAAGAAAGGTGTGTCTCTTCCTTCAAGATGTGAATGTTGTGAAAACTACTGCAATGAGAATTTGGAGCAGCTTTTCAAAAGAAATAATTTCAGTAAGAACATATGGAATGTGTTCAGGAATCAGTTTGGCTTAGAAGAGGTCGGTGGAGGAATCAATCAAGAGATGATGGTATGGTGGACTGCTAAAACCCATAATCCTATTCACAAAGTTATGATTCAAATTATGCCTATTCTTATTAATTGCCAGATATGGAAGGCTAGATGCAAGAAGAGGTATGAACTAGTCAGATTTTATATTCCTAGAGTGGCCCACCTAATTAGTGTTGATGTTATTCATGCACAATCAGTTTAACCATATAGATATCAACATCACTTCGAATCATATGATGTATATTTGTGACAATGCTAGACCCAAACTTAAAATTCTCAGAACATCCTGGACTTTCCCCCCCTCTAGTATGATTAAACTCAATACTGATGGATGCTCCAAAGGCAATATTGGGGCATGTGGTGGTGGGGGGATTTTCAAGGGTCATCACGAGGAATTTATCTCAGCTTTTTCAGCCCCTTTGGTATCCAACAATGTTGCTGAGTCTTTGGCTCTGTGTATTGTAATTGAATGGTGCCAGGAAAATGGTATCAACATGGTCGTTATTGACTTAGATTCCTCATTAGTTATCAGTTGGGTTACAGTCAAGATGAAACCACCTTGGAATCTAAGACACAACATTGATACTATACAGAATATTATTACTACCTTTGATTAAATTTACATATCACATTGTTATAGGGAGGCAAACAAGGAAGTTGATGTATTGGCCAAGGAAGGGTCAGAGCTTGAAAATGTGAAATGGTACTCATCTTATCAAGAACTTCCAAAACAAGCAAGAGGAATTCGCTATATGGACAAGCATCAATTTGTTAGCTTCAAAATTAGGGGATCTAACTCTTCTTTCATCTTTGATGATAATGGCTAGTCTAGGTTGTTGGGTTATGAAGGTGATTAAGGCGTCATGCGAAAACTTACAATTGCAAATCATAAGGTTGATAAATCAGATGACAAAAACTTATACTAAAAACATAATATTATTATATTAAAACTAATATAAATAAAAATATTAAAATTGTAGAGAGATTTTAAATCTCCCCATAAACAAAACTCTCCAAACGACTACATTGTGGATTCTATTGTGTTCTTTGATATGAGAAGATGGGTCTTCAATCTATAGATCTCCTAACTTTTCCTCTAAGGAAAGAATAAACCAAATATGGAGAAAAATATATTTTCCTTTCATGAAAAGTAAAAACACTTATGGTAATGTTTTGTCTTTTCTTTTAGGAAAAAAATAAACTTCAAATAAGGTAAGAAAATCAAGGCAAAACCCTAACAAATCTCCCCTTTTGGCTGGATTTTCTTGACAAAACTTGATCCATCTTCTTCAATTGCATGATAATCTTTGTTCTTCACATAGTCTTCATCACTGCTGCTTGTGTTAAAAATGGGTTAAAAATATTTTGTTTTATTTTTAAAATTGCAGTAACAGGAATGTTGAAAATATGGTTTAAAACTTCTTCTCCACATGTAGCTGGACAAACATCTTCATTATAATCAAATTGATCACAAATTGATTTGAAACAATCTTGAGTCTATCTTCAACCTCATTGAACCATAGGACCATGGAATCGTTGGACCATGTGCTCTGATACCACTTGTTGGGTTATGAAGGTGATTAGGGCCTCATTCGGAAGGTTACAATTGCAAATCATAATGTTGATAAATCAGATAACAAAAACTTATACTAAAAACATAATATTATTATATAAAGGAAAATATTAAAACTGTAGAGAGATTAAATCTCCCCATAAATAAAACTCTTGTAACGACTACATTGTGGATTCTATTGTGTTCTTTGATATGAGAAGAGGGGTCTTCAATTTATCGATCTCCTAACTTTTCCTCTAAGGAAAGAATAAACCAAATATGGATAAAAATATTATTATTTTTCATGAAAAGTAAAAACACTTATGGTAATGTTTTGTCTTTTCTTTTAGGAAAAAATAAACTTCAAATAAGCTAAGAAAGTCAGGGCAAAACCCTAACAAAGGTTTTATTTTCTTTGGTAAAGGTTGGTGATCTTTTTTCTTCTAGTCCATACCTCCAACTTATTATATTTTTATTGGCTTTTAGTTTGTCAACTTCCCTTGTAAAGAGTTGGATTATCCAACTTACTTAGTTATGACAAGGAGATTTGGCTTTATGTCCCCCTCCTTCATGTGTTATGTTTTTTATTTGGTAATAGACAAGGTAGGGGTCAATGCCAAACCCCCCCCGCCAGCTCCACGCGGATTTAAATAAAAAAAATGGTGTATTTGAATGTTGAATCATAAGAGATGCCAAAGAAAGTCTAGAAATGTTGAACTTTTGGACATTTGAAGAAAATATGATGAATGGTTTCCTCAATTAATGAACAATAAATTAAATGACGTGAGAAGGAGAGGAGGATGTGAAAAGAGGAGAGTAGTCGTGGGTAACCTTTGGCAGGGTTAGAGTAAAACATATGGCTTTGAATATGTATGGGTGTGTAATATCAAAAGACATGCCTGGATTTCGTGATCTATCTCAGAGAGTATGGTGTGCAGAAGGAAATGGTAAGCCAATTTGATGTCAAAATAACAATTAGGATTAGGGAACCAACAAAAGGTGTTTGTACACGAAACTGGTGAAATATAGGTAGCACGAATAAGTGCAGAGACTATAGGAGGTATGTTAAAAGTAAGTTGGGTGAGGTCCCAAGTATTCTGTAGGAGTGGAGTGTAAATAGTGAGGGGTTGAAGATTTTTTTGGAATTGATCTAATAAGGAGATTGCTGGAAGCAAAATTAGTAGGTACCCAAATGTCCTTCAATAAATTGATTAAAGTTCCAAACAAGGACGGAGCTACGGTGGTGCAAGGATGGTTAGTCAAATATCTTTCACCGGAAAATTATGTTGTATATATCGGTAAAATTTTACTTTATATTGGTAAATAGAACATTTTGAGCACTGTTTGATGCAATAGAGAGCAATGGCTTAGCGTCAAGGGTAGGCGCAAAGCGGCATGGCATCCTGTTCGATTCCTAGCTTCCGCATATTTGTTTTATCATTTTGTATCATGCCATTTTGCTTCACTCAAGTTCGATTCAGATGTCCACATTTTTCTCATATAATTTTTGGTGCACCAATCATCGGGGGGGGGGGGATAATAATTTAATTATCATCCAAAGTTTGAACACCCTTCATAAAACTCTTTTAACTTCCAAAACCTATATTCTAGTGGATGTCAATCTTAAGAAATTTTAGTCCAAGCTTTTCCAAATATGGGATTCTTTTCCTATTGAACAAAATTATTATCAGATAATAGAGACATTTTTGATCCATTAAGCAACAATGTGAATTTTTTAAAACCAAACTTTAGTGGTAAGAAAACTTTTTCACCAAATTATTAAGGATAACACATTTTGAAATCAAACTATTGGCGAAATTCAAGTTTTTTGTTCAACTGACAAGAGGGAGTTGCTCGGATGGTAAGAATCCCTCACTTCCAAACCGATGGTTGCGAGTTCGAGTCACCAAGGGAGCAAAAGGGGTGGGCGCTCCTAGGGAGGGATTAAAGAAAAAAAAAGTTTTTGTTCAACTGTATTGTACCTAACACATTTATGACTATTTTCCATTTTTGTAAACAATTATGTCATGATTGAACCAAAGTGGACAACTTATCCCCATTTATTACTCATCTTTCCTCACTTTGTCACAGAAAGGGGTGCACTAGATTTGAGTGAGACAACATTACCTGAAAATTATAATGGATTTCGGCGAGAAGATAGCCATGGATTCCGGCGAAAACATAGAAGAAACAACAACAGTTGTAGACCGAATCAGTCAGTAGTCGGACGCTCTTCTCCTTCACATTCTCTCTCTTATGCCGACCGAAGCCGCACTTGTGACAAGTGCTCTCTCAAAAAGGTGGCGCTATCTTTGGAAATCACTTGATAGTTTCTCTTTTAGTACATTTGGTAACTATGAGTGGTATGTATCCTATGTTGATTATGTATTAGGTCATTCGGTTTCTCCCAAAATTAAAAAGTTTCAACTCGATAGTAATGAGCCGGATGCATACAAGTCGGACATGGATGGATGGCTTAGTTTTGCTATTGAAAAGAAAGTGGAAAATTTGAAAATCCAGTCAGTCTCTGAAGAAGAAGTTTATGCATTGCCGGAATGTTTATACACCTGTTCATCGTTGATAACACTAGTTTTGGGATTCTATTCTTTTGATGCTAATGTGGTTGTAGCATGGAAGTCTCTAAAGAGCATAAAATTGAAGTGGATGGTGTTATCTAATGACCATATTGTGAACTTACTGTCGGGATGTCCTGTGTTGGATACTATGGAATTATCTCATTTTAAGGGTTTTAGTCGTTTGGAAATTAGGTCTTCAAAATTGAAGAGACTAAATTTGATATCATACAATGATGATGAACTTGATCATTCCTTGGAAATTGTTGCCCCCTATCCTCAGCATTTGGAGATTTGTGAAAGTCTTCATAGTCTCAAGTGTAGGCTTGTAGACGTATCCTCCTTGGTTAATGCTAAGCTTACGGTCACGATTAAATGTATCAAAGACATCCAATATTTACTTGATGAAGAAATTGATGATGACGAGGATAGTTGCCGTGGCTATCATCAAGGTTTTATGATTCTCGTGTGGGATTATCTTCAGAAGCTGAGTAGTGCAAGCAAGATAACAGTTGGAACATGGTTCTTAGAGGTTTGTTTTAAACTCAAAAGTCTTTATTTTCTCTCATCGATTATTAGCAGACCGTTGGAGATAAACATTATACAATGTAGATTTTTATACACAATTCATTAAAGCAACTGGATTAATTGTAAAAAACTTGTGGAGAAGGGTAGAGGGGTGGGCTTGTTCTCCACTGACTTTCAAACCATGGACCTCTGACCCTCGCGGATTTCTTGATTAAAAGAACTAAGTTAGAGGAACATGTGGACCTTTATGCAATCCGTTTGTCAATTTTGTGAAGTCGGGTATTTCTTTTATCATATCGCCAACGTTATATCTAGACACCAGGATTTTCGTACATTGATGTTGCTTAAAGTGTTTAGATGGTTTATTTTTCACAACACTATATCTGTTGTGGAGTACTTTCTATTTGTTGTTTTTTGTTGTTTTCTCTGGTTTTTTCATTGGTAATACTGCACCAGGTCCTGTGCATGTTGCAGTTCAAAGGGGTGCGAATTCCAGAATTGAAATGCAAGTAATTGACGCTGGAGTTGCATAAGAAAGAGTTAAGTGTGTTTGGAGCAGCACCTTTTGGCCTTTTGCGAGCATCACCTCATGTTGAGTGTCTCAACATAGACATAGGAGCTATGCATGTAACTTTCTGTTGCTTTGTATCTTCTTTTTACATAATTTTTATGAAGCTTTGCCTTTTTGCCTTTGTACATCATTTTACAACATAGAAAGAGTTAAGTGTGTTGGGAGAAGCTCCTTTTGGCCAACCTCTCACTGGGGCATTTGCACATCTCCTCTACACTTGTACGAACCATCTCAACACAAATATATTGTTAACTGTCATTAAGAGACTTTGCTTATGTCACCGTATAGCTTCGTGATTGCTTTCTTGTGAAAAATGTGCTATCAATTTTTGGCTACCTACATCATGAATCTCTTTATGAAAAGAATAGCCATTATAATCATTTTCAGGTATCATTAAATTTGTTGGCTTTGAAATTTATTTTACCGGGCATTTCTACTTCAAAGTTTTCTTTTTTAACTTTTCTGCAATTTCCATTAGGCTGACATGTATTTGTCCCTGATTGTATTCTTTTTCCAGCCTGATGCTACCTTCTGCTGCTTTGGGTTACAATATTTGGTCAAAGGAAATAATATCAATTTGCAGAGATGGATTTCAATCTTTGTGCTTCCCAACCTCAAGAATGTTAAATCATCTCAACTGGTCCTATGCCAAGAATCTTTTTGAACTTTCAGAATTTTTGTCTGAAATTTATTTTACCGGGCATTTCTACTTCAAAGTTTTCTTTTTTAACTTTTCTGCAATTTCCATTAGGCTGACATGTATTTGTCCCTGATTGTATTCTTTTTCCAGCCTGATGCTACCTTCTGCTGCTTTGGGTTACAATATTTGGTCAAAGGAAATAATATCAATTTGCAGAGATGGATTTCAATCTTTGTGCTTCCCAACCTCAAGAATGTTAAATCATCTCAACTGGTCCTATGCCAAGAATCTTTTTGAACTTTCAGAATTTTTGTCTGAAATTTATTTTACCGGGCATTTCTACTTCAAAGTTTTCTTTTTTAACTTTTCTGCAATTTCCATTAGGCTGACATGTATTTGTCCCTGATTGTATTCTTTTTCCAGCCTGATGCTACCTTCTGCTGCTTTGGGTTACAATATTTGGTCAAAGGAAATAATATCAATTTGCAGAGATGGATTTCAATCTTTGTGCTTCCCAACCTCAAGAATGTTAAATCATCTCAACTGGTCCTATGCCAAGAATCTTTTTGAACTTTCA
>JAJONZ010041353.1:0-13466 GCA_029582445.1 Solanum paucissectum
GAAAAACGAAACAGATTTTTTTATATACAGCTAAACAAGTTTCCGGTAACTTCCGAAGCACATTTTTTTAAGAACTTTTTGGGTCATTTCAAATATAACCATTTCATTAAGTTCTCGACTCCAAACTCACATATGAGGCTCTAGTTTCACTCTATCATTTTCCGAGTCGTTACAGCAATTTCCAGCAAGCTCCTCGCATTATGGAGGTCAACACTCGGCAAATAATGCAGCTTATGACCACTCTGAGGAAGCTTCAACCAGTAAGGACAACAATTCAACCAGTCAGAGTAGCAGGGATTTTATACCAAAGGGAAATGCATTCACAGATCAGGAGTACAGACAGATATTGGAATTGCTTAACAAAGATGCAAAGGAGTCAAAGCAAATCAACATGGCAGGTATGGCTACTTGCTTAATGGCAAATAATTTTGCACATGATTGGATAGTTGATACTGGTGCATCTCATCATATTATAGCGGACAAACAATTATTCACAAAGAGTCACAGCCTAACTAAGTCACAACAGAACCAACTCCATTTACCTACAGGATCCCAGGTAGACATTAGTGATATTGGTGAAGTACCTATGTTTACCAAAGAGAGCATTAAAAATGTTCTGCATGTACCAGACTTCAAGTTCAGCCTCATGTCAGTTTCCAAGATCACTAAGGAACTATCCTGTTTTGTATCTTTTTACCCTGACTTCTGTGTGTTTCAGGACCTCTCCAGTGGCAGGGTGAAGGGTATTGGTAGAGAAGAAGGAGGATTATACTATTTCAAAAGGGAAACTACATCAAATCATAGGCAAAGGGTAACATGTAATCAACACCTAGTTTCTGCCCCTGCAGGAACAATGGCACATGATGTCACTTTATGGCATAAGAGGCTTGGACATCCTTCTACTCAAGTTTTAAGGCTGTTGAAGTTAGTTCAGAATAATAATGATGGTAGTAGTACAAATTGTTCAGTCTGTCCATTAGCCAAACAGACTAGACTTGTTTTTCCTATTAGTAATTCTAGAGCCTCTATGAGTTTTGATGTTGTCCACCTGGACCTTTGGGGCCCTTATAAGGTTCCTACTATAGATAGAAAACATTATTTTTTAACAATTGTAGATGATTACAGTAGGTTTGTATGGATCTATCTGTTGCAATTGAAATCTGAAACTATTGTTGCTATCAAAAACTTTCTTCAAATGGTGAAGACTCAATTTGCTGCTCATGTGAAGATTGTAAGATCTGATAATGGTACTGAGTTCTTTAATTCCCAATGCACTACTCTATTTCATGATCTAGGTATCATGCACCAAAGTAGTTGTCCTCACACACCACAACAAAATGGTGTGGTGGAGAGAAAACACAGGCACATTATGAATACGGCTAGAGCCATCAGGTTTCAGTCATATTTGCCTATTAGATATTGGGGGTTTTGTGTCAAGGCTGCAGTATATCTGATAAACAGATTACCTTCATCAGTGATAGGAAATATGAGCCCATATGAGTTGTTGCATTCAAAACAGCCATCCTTATCACACCTGAGGGTTATAGGATGTCTTGGTTATGCCTTGGTACTACCAAGAGGAGACAAGTTTGCGGAGAGAGCTGTTCCTGCTATCTTTATAGGCTACTCAGAGCTTCAAAAAGGTTATATAATGTTGGACATCAAGTCAAATAAAATATCCATCAGTAGAGATGTGAAATTTCATAAGGATGTTTTTCCATTTGCTCAAATTTTGCCTCTGACTGACTTTGCCACCACTTCTGTTAACTCTCCATTAGCCTTTGTTGATCAACCTAATGACATTTGTGTTGAAGAAAATATGGTTCCATGTGATGCAGTCCTTACTAATGTTAATCATGATCAGGAAGAAGATGTAGAGTTACTTGCAGTTCCTCCTCCACCTGTGGCACCATCACCAGCAGCCCCCCTTCTCAGAAGGACTTCAAGAACCATCAGGGAACCTTCTTGGTTGCTGGACTACACCATCTCCACAAAGAAGTCCAGTACTAGACATCCTTTGGCCAACTCTTTGAGTTATGACAATGCAACTCATTGATATAGGAGTTACTTGAGCAAATTCTCTGTCCCTATTGAGGAACCAAAACACTACAGACAGGCTGCAAAGGATGAGAGATGGATCCAAGCAATGCAGCAGGAAATCCAAGCTCTTGAAGATAACAAAACTTGGCTAGTTGTTGACTTACCAAAGGGGATGCATACTGTTGGCTCAAAATGGGTGTATGAAGTCAAATATAAGGCCAATGGTGAGGTGGAGAGATTTAAATCCAGGCTGGTGGCAAAAGGATATAGCCAGCAAGAAGGGTTGGATTACCATGACACATTCTCACCAGTTGCCAAGATGGTGACTGTAAGGTGTGTGATTGTGTTGGCTGTATCAAAAGGATGGAACTTGTATCAAATGGATGTCTATAATGCCTTCCTTCAAGGTGATCTAGATGAAGAGGTGTACATGGAAATGCCTGAAGGTTTTAGACAACCAGGAGAAACTAAAGTGTGAAAATTACTTAAATCATTATATGGTCTTAAACAAGCTTCTAGGCAATGGAACTTGAAGCTCACAAGTGCTCTATTGGCCACTGGTTTTACCCAGAGTACTCATGATTATTCCTTGTTTACACTAAGAAGAGGTGAAGCTTTGGTTCTTATTCTTGTTTATGTTGATGACTTGCTAATCACGGGAAATAATGAACAACTTATCACTGAAGCCAAGAACAGCCTACATAAGGAGTTCAAGCTAAAAGATTTGGGTGAGCTCAAATATTTTCTGGGAATTGAGGTACTAAGATCTTCCAAAGGTGTTATTTTGAATCAAAGGAAATATATTTTAGAGCTTATTGCAGATTCAGGACTTACTGGTGCAAAGTCAGCAGCCACTCCTATTGAATCCAACCTAAGACTTACTTCAGTAGAACATGACTTAGTAACTGGCTTTACTAAAGATGAGGTTCTACATGATATTACTCCTTATCAAAGATTGATTGGGAAGCTTATCTATGCAACCATTACAAGGCCTGATATCAGCTATGCAGTACAAACTCTTAGCCAATTCATGCAGTCTCCCAAGAAGTCACATTGGGATGCAGCTACTAGAGTAGTTAGATATTTGAAAGGCACAGTAGGTCAAGGGGTCTGGTTGCAAGCTAAACAAGCCAATATGCTCACCTGTTGGTGTGATTCTGATTGGGCATCTTGCCCCAACACAAGAAGGTCCATTACAGAATATGTAGTCAAGTTTGGTGAATCATTGGTGTCTTGGAAGTCTAAGAAGCAGCAAACTGTCTCAAGGAGTTCAGCTGAAGCTGAATATAGAAGCATGGCTTCAGCTGTTTCTGAAATCACTTGGTTGCTAGGCCTTTTTACAGAACTTGGTGTATCCATTCACATGCCTGTCACTATCTTTAGTGACAGTAAATCAGCCATCCAGTTAGTAGCCAACCCAGTCTTCCATGAGAGAACCAAGCACATTGAAATAGATTGTCATTTCATCAGAGATAAGATCAAGTCAGGCATGGCTGAGACTGTTCATGTTTCCACACAGCAACAGGTTGCAGACCTACTAACAAAGGGATTGAGTCAAGCTCAACATTCATATCTTCTAACCAAGCTTGGTGTGCTTAATGTTCTGCACCCTTCAGCTTGAGGGGGTGTGTTCGAATATGCATTATTGTATAATCAGTTTTTACTGTTAGAATTGAATTACTGTTTTCATTCAAATGTTAATTAGTTAGTTGAATGCATGAGCTGGCAATATGATTAGTTGAGTTAGTTAGTCACGTCATTTTTGGTGTGATCCTTCTAGATTCTTCTAGATTAATTCTCCCATCTATAAAGCCTTGTATCTTCATCATTTTGTAACTAATTCAATACATGAAATAAAATACTCTCCCTCTTTTCTGACTCTGTTCCTTCTCGTTCATCCATGGCAGAAGGATGATTGAATTTCTAGTTTTCTACATTTGAGTTTCTAGTTTTTAACATTCTTCAATTCTCTTCTTCTCGAAATATTCTAACACTACTTCTGGACGAAACAAAAAAAAAATATTTACCATTTCTTCAATATTAGAACTTAGTAGAAAATAAATATTGTTTGCAAGTTAATTTACCTGCTTCCCCTTTGTATTGTACGACGATAGCTCTTATGATCTAACTTGAGTTTATTCTACTCATACAATCAAATGTTGCGCAGCCTCTGCTAAATCTATTTCATGAACTTGAACTTCGTAATTTTTTATTTGTATTGACATACTCTCTGCCAACACCAAAACCAATCTCTCTTTGCATATTCATTGTAAAATTTAAGTGCACTATCAAACTCAACACCAACTTGAGAGTTCCTTTGTAAAACTTCTTCAGGAGTAATTTCACACATGCTTTCTCCAAATTTTCAAGTATACTTCAAAAAAAAGATCAAACTCAAAAATATCATTGAGTTCTAAATAATAATTCAACCAAAGAACGTGATAATACATTTTTAAAAAACTTATTTGGAGGTTTTCAAATAATTATAAAAATATATTTGTTCGAATTCTTTAAAATTGTACTAATTTTTAAAAATCCAACACAAGAGTGTGGTATTGAAAGTAAAGAATTTGCACAACTTAATATACTACTAGATCAAGCAAATATAAAAAAATCAACTTTAATATATATAAAGGAATCAAACTTAATAAGTTCAAACAATAACTAAAATTAAAAGTAAAGAAGAGAACAAAACCAAACCTTGTATTTGAAAAGAACCATTGTTTCACGTCTTGAAACTCTTAGATTTCTTAAAAGGAAAAAAAAAAGATACTTATAACAAATGAATGCAGATCTTTTATTTATAGGTATGATCTTCCCAAAAGATACGATGTTTGGTGGGTAAAAAAAAACGAGAAGTCCGCATATTCCTGCAAATCTTATTTATTATTTATTATTTTTGAGAATTTGATTAGCTAGGGTGCACTTAATTGCTTTATTTGATAGTTTTAAAAACTAAGAATAGTTGTTGTTTATAATAGTTATGATGAGTATATAATTTAAATGAATGTCTTGTATGGTACACATGGCATGAATCAGGCCATTCAAAGTACATTATTATATATTTTATACAACTGTAGCAATGAAAAATAGACCGTAAGTGGTTCATTTTGATTTCAATATTTAAAAAAAAATCAACTTAATTTATTTAGGGGAAATTAAATCATCACAAATTTGAAGTTTTAATACGAATAATGGGAAAACAAAATAAATGAAACATTGAATAAAGTTGGGTGAATTGAATTATAACTAACTCATTGCTCAGCCCATCCTAACCCATGTAAACATTGGCAACACATT
Source organism: Solanum paucissectum (assembly GCA_029582445.1). NCBI lineage: Eukaryota > Viridiplantae > Streptophyta > Magnoliopsida > Solanales > Solanaceae > Solanum > Solanum paucissectum. The sequence continues at coordinate 5,341 of JAJONZ010041353.1, forward strand.
TATTATAGCAACCCATTTGCCCAAATTTTTGACCAACCTAACCACCATTTGATACCCAACTCGATAGTCTACATTTACTTTGAAGAAGAAACATTTAGGTGTTACATAGGATCAGAAGTTAGCTCGTTTAATAAACAACACATTTCAATCAAAAGACCTCCATTTGACCAAAGGTGCACTCACCTAACCCCCCTTCTATGGATTAAAACACCTGCTGGCAGTTGCAAGTGGTGCAAACTTGCCAAATGTACACTGTACATATTTGCATGTATAATTCTTCCCTCAGGGTAATACAACCCTAGAATTCTGTATCAAAGCAAGCCATCATCACTTTGGAGACCATGGACCTTGCAAAAGGAATGTAACTCAAACTATACCTGTAATGCAACAAAAGAGCATCAACTTTCAAGTATAAAGAAATTATATTTACAATTTGACAATCTTAGAAAGATAACAAAGTCGAGTAGATGCAGATCCAGAATAAGGGCAAAGCTTTTTATTTTTAAGCTAATGCTCCTATCTGCCCTAAGTTTGACCCAAATGCAAAAATTGCTAAATAAGAGATTATTACCAGCATGCTACACACAAGGTTACATGTTCATCAATAAAATTACATATACAACTTCTCAACATACTAGTTTATTCAAATTCTAAATATTATTAATGCAAAATGTTTATTCAAGACTGAACCAGAATGACTACAGTCTGACATACCAGATAAGTGCACCAAACTCCAATATAATTGACAACAGTGTCAGTAACTTGTTCCGCACCTGATGCAAGCAAAATGTAGATGAGACACAGAATGGAAAGTTTGTCGAAACCCAAAATGAGGAAACTAAAAAATGTGACTGATACTCACATATAGAGCACAAAACAGAGCAATGATAATGCTTGCTATATAAATGGCAGTGGCATATATACGAACTGGGTCAAGCATCATTGTCACTTGTCGTTTAGGCCCTATGAGGAACACTGTGCTGCCACCCAAAAGAAATCCAAGTGAAGATGAAACACAGAATGGTATAAAAAAAGGCAGAAATCCCAGTTTTGGATGCTATATATTACACAACAAATCTTAAAAGTGAGGAAATTACCATTATCAAGTCTACTCTCTGTAGCATCCTTGCGTACTACATATCCTTGTTCCCTATTCTATCCTCTCATCAGAAGATCAGGGAAGTAAGATTAGAGATTTCCTATGTTATGGAGTAGCGGGAAAGGAAATATGAACGGAAGAAGGTGGTGACTCCTTTTAAGGAAGGTCAGAGTCCGAAACATTTCTAAATCGAACAGACCTCTCCTTCGGAAGTAATTTTTGATGTTTAAGAATGAGGGAGAGGCTTTATTGAGAGAGGTAATTGCACTTAAGTATGGAAGAAAGGAAAATGGTTGGTTCACTAAAAAGTTAAGAAACTCATGGGTTTTGTGTGTGGAAAGGAATAATGAAAGGGTATCTGACTTCTCAACATATATGAGACTCCTAGTTGGGAATGAAAACTAAGTGTGTATGGTACACAACTAAAAATGGTTTCCTAGAAAATATTTTCTTAGAAACTTTATACTTATTTTCTTGTGTTCAGAAAGTAAGCAAAAACAGTTATCCCAAGAGTTATTATATGTAAGCTAGCAAAACACTATGGGGGTGAGATGGGGCAGAGAATGAGAAGAGGCCATTTTCCTCATTTTTAAGGAACTTGGTTTGCTAGAAAAAAAATTCCAGAATAGTTTCGAACATGGGGAAATGGAAAATGTTTTCCTCCCTACCACACCCTAAATTTGTTTTTGGCTTGACATTTGATGGGAGGAAGGAACATACAGAGATGCTTCTTGGCTATACTTGAAACAAAGAAGTACCAACACCAAATTAAATTAGAAGACAATGAACTTGTAATGTCACTTACGGAACTTGTTATCCCTACTTCCATTAGAGAAGTCATTGTCCTCATTTTTAAGGAACTTGTGTTTCTAAAAGAAAATCCCAAAATATTTTGATCAACCAAGCATGGGGAAATGGAAAATATTTTCTGAAAAATGTTTTCCTGCCTACAACACCCGAAATTCATTTTTGGTTTGCATTTGGTGAGAGGAATTAACGTACAGAGATGCTTCTTGGCTATACTCCATTGCAATAAACAAAGAAGTACAACAACAAATTTACTGTCTTATGGTAAATGTTGGGCTGACAAAGAAGGTTACAGAGAAATATCATAGGATATAAGTCTTCAAAAAATACATATGATGGTGAGTGTTGGGCTGACAAAGCTTAACATATTCACAAGATTAAGTGTTGCAGAGATGTAAACATTAAGATGAACGAACGGTCAAAAGATTAAACAGGATTAGAAGCAGGTGGCTGATTGTCTTAACATCCCTTCCACATGAAAAACATCTTGAGCAAAGAGATATCCCTCTATTCGCAACATTATCAAGAGTAATAACAGCCTCATAGGCTAAAAGTCAAGTAAAACATGCTACTTTATGAGATACTTAGATTTTCCAAATATGCTTTCATGGCAAGTTGGTATTTTGTGGCTCAATCTGGTTTAAGATCTTATACCCATCCCTCACCTTGTACACACCTTTGCCATGTCCCTTCCACCATAAGCAGTCCCCTCCATTTCTTCATCCTTGAAATGTCTCCAAAAACTTGTATAATTCAATCAATCCAGAAACCTCTCAATCATTCAAAGGTCTTCTGAGTCATAAATTCCAACCCTGATGATTCCACATCTCAGCCACTGTCTTTCTCTGTTGTTGGGCCAGGGTAAAAATATCTGAGAATAAAGCCTTTAGCTAGTAGAACTCATCCACCTGTCTGTCCACAGAAGAGTTTTGTTACATTGAATACCTTTATATCAGTTTTACTATCCAGAGAAGGCCAGTAGGATCTAATGGTTCTCCAGAGACCAACTCTATACAGGGTGGTAACTTCTTGAGAGACCCACTTATCCAAAACCCATATTTAGTTTTGATGGGCAAACCTCCATAATCACTTCACCTTGAGAGCTTTACTCTGATGCTTGAGGTTTTGGATACTTAACCCCCCTTGATTTTTCCTTCTAATAATATTTTTTCAATATAACTAAATGGAAACCTTTCCTTATTACCTTGCCAAAGAAATCATCTTCTGGTTACATCCAGCCTCTGTGTAACTGCTTGGGGTATATGATACAGACATCATATATGTTGGTAGTGCATCTATTATAGGGTTTATCAAGGTAAGTCTGCCTCCTAAGGATAGTATTGTGATTGCCACCTTGACAACTTCTCACACTTCTCCTGAACTACATTCCAGATTTCTATGGACCTTGATTTTGCTTCCAAAGGCATGCCGAGGTATACTGAAGGCAGGTCACCTACTATACCCAGAATTTGTATCAGCTGCTCTTTATTAGGTACCAAATTAATTGTGTTAAATATGGTATCTTATTAGACAGTGTAGATGTGAGAATATCATCAATCCCTATAATTAGGCAATTAGGAGATTATGTAATATTCTTATTAGTTTCCTTCCTTTATTTACATTCTTTGTAACACTAATTAATCCCACTAACTTGAAAGAATAATCAAGACACTAATTCCCAAATTCTATTCTCTTCTCCTTTTTATTTGTCATCATATCAGAACCCTCATTTCTCTAATTTCCTTCTTTTTCTCCAAAAACAGGTTCTGCAAAACAGAATCAAAGAAACAAAAAAAAAAAACTGTCAGTTTTGTTCTACTCTGCTACTGCTGGTTTCTATATCTTTTTGGTGATAAATAATGCCTCCACGCAATAATGACCGCCCTTTGATATGCAACAAATGTGGCTTATAATGGAGACGATATTTTGCCCACACCTGATGTTAGGGATGGATCATCTCAATCTATCACATTAACTGGACCAAACTATAATGATTACCTTCAGTACCAAGCATGAAGGCAACAGTCATCAACTTCATCAGTTGGTTGCACAATGCAACTCGGTAACTCCTTTGCTTATGTCGCATAGTCTTCATCTCAGGAACAATGCATTCTTGCTGGTGCTTCTGACCATATTTCTGGAAACAAAAATTATCTCTCTACTCTTATTACCCCTTATCCACTCAACTGTTACTTTGACTGATGGATCAAAGATTATTCTAGAAGGGATAGGTATAGCTCACCCTCTGCCTTCCATACCTTTAAAATCAGCCTTTTTTGCACCTGCATGTCCATATAATCTTATTTCCATCAGCAAATTAACCAAAAACCGGAAATGTGTTGTAATCTACCTTGGTGATTCTGTTCTTATGCAGGACCGGAGTACAGGACAGATAATTGGAAAAGGAAATGAGTCACAGGGATTGTACTTGCTATCCATCCCACAATCACATGTTGCTTTCACTTCTGCTACTTCCTCTGAATTGCTCCATAATCAACTAAGTCATCTGAGTCTCTCGAAAATGCAGAAGATGGTTCCCAATTTATCTAGTTTATCTTTGTTAGAATGTGAGTCGTGTCAGCTTGGGAAGCACACTCGTGCCTTTTTCCCAAAGCGCGTCAATAATAAGGCCACCTCTACGTTTGAAATTGTTCATTCAGACATGGGGTCCAAGTTGTGTCAGTTCTTCCTTAGGCCTTCATTATTTTGCGACTTTTATTGATGATTATTCTCTATGCACATGGTTATTTTTAATAAAAAATAGATATGAGTTATTTTCTAAATCTTTCAAAAATATTGTGTTGAAATTTGCAATCAATTTGGTATTGCTATTAACAAGTTAATCAACGATAATGCTCGAGAATATTTCTCCATTTCTCTCTTCTTTATGTCATCCCAGAGCATATTGCACTTGTCTTCTTGTGCACATACTCACTTGTCTTCTTGTGCACATACTCCTCAACAAAATGGACTTGTTGAGTGTAAGAACACACATCTAATTGAAATAGCTCTCAGACATTGCTTATTCACAATCATGTCCTTGTACATTTTTGGGGTGATGCCATTGTTATTGCCTGTTATTTAAGCAATCATATGCCTTATTTTGTTTTGCAGTACAAGAATCCACACTCAATCTTCTATCCGGACCAAAATTCATTCCCCCTTCCTCCAAGTGTGTTTGGTTAATAACCTTACCCCCGGAAAAGATAAACTTTCAGCACAAGCCTTTTAAATGTGTCTTTCTCGTTTATTCTTGCCTACAAAAAGCATACAAATGCTTTGACCCCTCTACTACTAATAAGTATTTGATCTCTGCATATGGTACTTTTTTCGAGTCTTCTCCATATTTTTCTCCTCATACGGAAAATCAAAAGACTATATCAACAGTCCTTCCAGTTCCAACTATTCCACCCCCCCCCCCCCGCTTCACCTGTCTCTTAAGGTATATTCCCGACGACCTCAACCTCCTTGAGCCTGCTAATCAAATTAGTATTTCTAACTCTAATACAGGTAAACAAAGCACTCTTGGTGACTCATTACCTACTCCAACAATGTCTCCTGCTTCAGTCAAGCACTCATCAGATGATCTTCCCATTGCTCTTCACAAAGGTACTAGAACTACTATCAATCAAGCCCCCATTTATACTTATTTAAATTATCATCGCTTGTCACCTTCATATCAAGCCTTCATTATTAGCTTATCCATTGTCAAAGTTCTCAAGATTGTCGCAGAAGCATTGGTTCATCCAGGTTGGCATCACGTTATGATTGAGGGAATGACTGCTTTGCATGATAATGGTACTTGGGAGCTTGTTCCATTACTGAAAGGCAAAACTATTGTTGGTTGTCACTGGGTATTCAAAGTTAAGGTAGGTTCAGATGGAGCTATTGATTGTCTCCAAGTGAGACACAGCTGCTAAGGGATACACTCTAATTTATGGCATTGACTATGGAGATACTTTTTCACCAGTTGCCAAGATGGCTTTTGTCCATCTTCTCATCTTTATGGCAGCAATGAAACATTGCCCCCTTTTCCAGCTAGACATAAAAAATGCATTCCTTCACAGAGAACTTGCAGAAGAGGTGTATATGGAGCAACCATCAGGATTTGTAGACTTCGCCAATCCCCTTATGATCTCTTATACATAGCTATACATCATATATGCACGGTTATACACTATTTATACAATATCGATACATTACATATACATGTGGCCATTTAGTTGGAAAAAGAATTGGTTGATGGTACATTTATGTAAGAAGCCTAGCAAAATAACACTAGGTGATTTCTTCTCATCCATCTAAGCTTTGATGGCAGAGTTACCCTCCACATGTGCTGGTGGGAGATAGCAAGCACCTAGTAGAATAGTCGAGATGCGTACAAATTGGCCCGGACACCACCATCTTAAAAAAAAGAATATCTTTGTCACACAAGAAAATTAGTACAAAGACAAAGAAGACGCAGCCAATTTTTAAAGGATAAAGGAATAAGAACCTCTATTGGAGAATCAACGCTCTAAGAAAATGATGTAATCCACTAAAGGTCACCTGCCTCACCTGGACCTAAATGTAGTAACTCTTACCCAGGACAATCTCAAATGAAAAAACATTGTCATAGTCAACAGATGTTATATGTGGCTATAGGACTTGGAGAGAGTCAGTCATCTCCTACTACACTGCCCATTTGCAACAGAATATCTGGAATTCTTTTCTGCCTATTTTTGGTCTGCAATGGGTCACACCACACACCATCAAGGATGCTTTGACAAGCTGGAATTTTTGGAGAGTTGACAAATCAATCAAGAAGATCTGGTGATTGAGTCCAGCAGCAATTTTTTGGTGCATCTGGAAATAAGGAAATAACAAATGCTTTGATGGGATTTCAACACTAATTCACTTAACCGTTCCTGACATCTGGACTTGAAAGGGTGATGTCAGGAACGGTTAAAGAAACATTGCTTTGTATCCGTACAAGACAAGAGAGAAGATGTAGGGCTTTGGATGTTGCTCCACTAGCGCTTATGTAGATTGTACGGAAAGAGAAAAATAGGGAAGCTTTTGATGGGAATGATGGGATATAGAAGGACCTGGTATACTTGAAGAATAGCCTCTTATCTGATTTAAATTTGGTGCACCCACAAGGTTCCTATTTGTATAGAACATTGGGTGTTGTATGTAGAAGCTCACATTTTCTATATGGATTTTCTACTTTTTGATATACTTCTTGTACATGGGTGTTGAAATCTGATTTCTTTTTGGTGCACCCGCAAGGTTCCTATTTGTATAGAACATTGGGTGTTGTTTGTAGAAGCTCACATTTTCTATATGGATTTTCTACTTTTTGATATACTTCTTGTACATGGGTGTTGAATCCACAAAGTCTACAAACAAGGAAGCTATAAGTAATGCAACTTTGAATCTGATGGGAAGTTCGATCTTGACTTAGGATGAACTTTTCGCCCTTCATTTCATAAAATTTTACGTCATTATCAACAAAAATCAAAGCATGCATCATACAAAACAAATGGAAATAGAGAATGTTATAACAGACCTTCCAAGAGCAAGCAAATTCCCAAAAGAAAATGTTATTCCAAACTTGATTGGATTGAAGAAAACCAGCATTGACTGTCATAAAGAAAACAATTACATATGCATGAGATCTTATGTCAACCGTGCGATTATTCTATAAAAACTGATACTGAAAAATTGAAAAAGATTATACTATAGAAAAAAAAATACACTGCCAAGAAAATAAGTTAGCAAGTGAACACTTCATTGAAGAACAAAAGAACTAATAAGCTAACTGGAGCTAAGAGTAAGTCCATGAACATATGGAGCTCTGTGGTGGAAAGATGTGAAAAGAAGCTAGTTAACTGGAGAAGTCAATATTTATCTTTGGGTGGCAGAGTCACACTGATCAATAGTGTTCTTGATGCCATGCCAACTTACATGATGTCCCTTTTCCCCATTCATGGGAAGATCATCAAAAAGTTGGATGCTATCAGGAGAAACTTTCTTTGGCAAGGTAATGGTGGAGGGGAGAAGAAGCACCATTTGGTTAAGTGGGAAGCTGTCATAACATCCAAAAAAGAGGGAGGTTTAGGAATTAAGAATCTGAAAGCACAAAACAAGAGCCTTCTGTTAAAATGGCTATGGAGACTGGCAGCAGATGAGCAGGGCCTATGGAAGAAAATCATCATTGCAAGATATGGTAGGGAAG
>JAJONZ010041354.1:0-15611 GCA_029582445.1 Solanum paucissectum
CAAAAACGCAAATGTATAAAATGCGTGAAAATTGTATATATACATATATTTTCGTTCCCCTCTCTCCCCTCTCCCAGATCTCGCTCGCCACTCTCCCAGATCTCGCTCGCCTCTCTCACTTTATACAATTGATCTTTTTGTATATGCATACCAAAGCATATTATACAACTGCTTTCTTTTGTATATGTATAGCGAAATATACATATTTATGTTTGCTATGGAGCACAATTATACAAACTTTGCTATAGCATACAAATATGAATTTTGTGTTTGCTATATGTGAAAGTTGCTCTTAAAAAAACACTTTTGTGTAGCAATTAGCATTTGATCAAAAAAATTAAATGTGTGTTTCTATGTGTATTTTGCTTTTAGGAAAAGTTACTCCATCCATTTCAAAATAAATGTTATTTTTATCATATTCCTTACTTTGAAAATAAGTGAAGTTTTACATAATCAAGAAACATTGATATATTTTTCGACCAAAATTAACCTTGGTTCAATAAATACATTAAACAGTAGATAGTAAAACACTTCTTATTTTGTTTTGAAAAATAGTCTCTACACTATTTTTCAAAAATATTTATTTTCTTTCAAAAAACTTAGTTAAACACATCGTGTTTTTTTTTATTAAAAATAAATAAATATTTTTTTATCTTCCAAAAAATTGACCAAACAAGCTATAAAATCTCTTGGTTAATTATTTACAATCGAAACAATTATTTTTTTCAGATCTCATAAATATAAAAATCTACTGTAAAAAAACGTTTTAAGCACATGCCATAAATCGTAAATGGGGGGCTGAGAAAATGGAGGGCAAAGGAGGTGCTTTCGATTGGGACCATCCTTTTTTGTCCAAACGGGCCCTTAAGTTTTCTCATGACGTGGTTATAATAATAATAATAATAATATTATTATTATTATAATTATTATGTCAGTGTCTTGGTTACCATCCACGTACGTTGCTTTCCAAAAAGAAAATGTCTGAACATGCTCTAGTAGAAATATTTTATCATGTGTTCAAATATTCAATTGAAATAAGCTTATGTAATTAAGTATTTAAATGAATTTCATTGACAGATTTAAAAAATTATCGATTTATCAAACATATGTAGATAACAAAAGACAAACTTTAAGAAAGATATAGGAAACAAATTAAAATGTATTCTTAGACCAAGTAAAATAATCCAATCATATCCTTCGTTAATATTTGATTTATTTACAAAACTTACTCTTAGGTACTTTATTTATAAGGGTTCTTCTGATAGAATTTGAATCGAAAATTGAAAACGGATAAAAAATAATTGTTCTTAACATATTTAAAATTGCTCACAAATATCATTCTTTTACTTATAGAATCTATTTTACCCTGTTTTCATCTACTTAATAAAAAACGTTCTTAACATATTAAAAATGATTTAAAAATATTTTCGTTACATTTATATTTTGATGTGATCGTGTGAATGAAGACTGAAGAGGTTATGAACTTTAGTGATAATTTCCATATTTCCAGTGAAATGTTACATTACATAACTTGGTGATTAGCTTGATCTTCCAAAAGGTTTGAAAAAGAAGCATATCATGATATAGGAAGGTTTGAGAAATATATTTTTTCAATTATTTTGTTATGATCATTGATTAAAAAAAATGGAAAATTGTTTATTATTTTTAAGAAATATTTTTTTTTTAAAATGAGAAAAAAAAATCATAATAAAATAAAGTACATTAGATGTTGAATATAAAATGTGATATCTCAAAAAAAAAACTTTGGCATAACCATATGCAATTCTTCGTTATAAATTAAATTAATTTCCACATCAGTTTGTACTTAGATCCAATTTGGGAAAATGTATTTGACTGTTGAGTAGCATTAATTAATTGACTACAATATAATTTTCATATAATATTAATGTTTCTTGATTGTTGTTACAAATTACTAATTAGTAGCCTCCATTATTTAGCCGTTATTTATATCTGTGATTATTACTACATAAGCAAGGAGAGACATATAACAGTATATTCTCCATGTCCTAACATATTTTCATGCATTCAACACATTTTATATCTCAGTCCAATAATGCGTGATTCAAATTTAATTAAAATTTCAACGTAAGTTCAGATACTAAATGAGAAGTCAAAAAAATACATTCTATATGTCATGTCCTTAAATATACACATTAAGTCATCAACTTAGGTATGTCATCTTCTTTAAATATATACATGAGTCTAGTATGTCGTCTCCAACTTAAATATACACATTAATCTTAATTGAGATAGATATGAGGTTTTACGGTTTATTGAGATAAATATATATAATTTAAGTAGGTAACATATTTTAAGAGTTAACTTCTCAAAACACATATGTAGCAAGTTTTTTTAAAATTGAACTAAATGATTTAATAAAAACACTTTATCAATTTAAATACTCAATTGGAACAAAACATAATTCAAGTGTCTAAATAAAATTTGAAAAAAATTAAGAAGTTATTTGTTACACTCGTATTTATTTTTATAGTTGAAATTTAAACTGAAAATATTAATATGAACTCTTTACTATGAATTTAGATGCTTAATTGCAATTTGCATTTAATTTAACATACAAAATGCACTAGCACAATAAGTTGGAACTATTTCCATAATCAAGATAAATTATATATAATCTTGTGCTACAATCGTATCGATGGCATGTCCAATTTTCATCCTAGATTGTGAACAAAAAACCTAATACTTATAAGAACCGATGATTTAATCATGTGGATGAGCTAAAACTCTATACACTAAATCATCTACTATATAAGTAAATAGACACCATAAACGAATATATGATCTATTAAAACTGAAAAAATATTTATTCTATAATAAATATTACATCTATACATATGATTAATAGTATATATCCCAACAATTTAAATTTTAAAAACATAAAAAAAAAAATCTTCAAATTTCAGAATGAAACATGAAAACGTCCACTTCATTTGAATGAAGTTTAATTAATCATGAAAACTAACAGATTGGTGCTGTTAATTGTTTCAGTAATCAAAGCTTCGTCAAATCAACTATTCCTCAGAAATCACTTTTCTTTGTAAATCAAGAAAAAGTTCATTTACTTACAAGTTAAAAAGACATTTCAAAGACACTTTTACAAAGTATAATGCAACACAAAATATAGTTAAAAGATATTCCGAATTATCACATTTAAAACAAAAACTTACATTTAAATTTAAAACAATTTGTCCTCAGGTTAATTATATTTACTATATTACTTCAAATATAGAGTAACAATATCATATACACTTGTGAATTAACATATACATTGATAATTAATTGGTTTAGCATTTAATTATCTATTAAATTTGTAAAATTTCACAATCGAAGAGACAAAAACCACATATTATTGAATAAATATTAAATATGTTTTACCAAAAATTATAATCAATTAAATGTGTCTAACCCAAATTATAATAACTAAAATTTGAAATTATCAATTAAATATGTCTTTGGTGGAGCAAAATATTTTTAATTTTTCGATTTTCTAATTTTTTGATTAGTCAAAATTTTTGAAGTTATTTTATCTGGAAAAACAATTACTTAAAAATAAGAAAAATGACTTCTTTAATAACAATAGAAAAAAACAAGTTACACCACTTATTTTCCTTTAAAAAAATACATTTTTCCTCCTAACAAACACATCCTTACTGCTAATATTTTTTTGAGAAATTATTTTATAACAGAACAAAAAAAAATGATTCACACTAACACTGAGTTGGTCCCGTGCTACGTTAATTATTAGGGAATCCTTTAATTACACTTGATGGAGGACTAAATTAACATTTATGAAGAGAGAGGGAAAAATATTATTTTAATTTAGAATGCATTGTCAAACCAACTTGGCCTAGCTTATATTTTTTTTATTAAAAATAAATATAGATTAGTTAACATCCCAACAGATTCAAACAATAGATCCTAAAAGATATGTTTCATTAATCAATAACACCTATATCTAATATATCATAGTACAAAATACTAACTTTACGTAGATCAATAAATAAACTCTATGTGTTTTATTAAAATTTAATTAAGTTTTATATATCATAATTGTTCGTTTATGAAGGGCAATTTTAAGTTGAAAAATAATATTAACATTTAATTTAATAGATGGAAGAAGGATAAACTATTTTTAATGTGGTAAAGATAATTTTAATCTAGTAGATCAAATAGGAACAAATTTAATTTATTATTTTGGTCATTTCTAATACACTTGGGATATTTACTACTACTATTTTCCAACGTTGAATTAATCTCTGATTAGCCGAATAGAACAAAAGAGTTTACGTGGCTAAGTATTAGCCCAAAATATTAGTTATGAGTGAAATTTATGTATTATTTTATGCAAGAATTATTTTTGTTCAATAATAGTTGTCCATTATTATTTGATATATCATTTAAAAATAATAAATAATAGGGATAATATTACTACTATTTTATTCTTTGACTTTACTAAATTTAATGCTTTGAAAAATGTGTTAGATAATAAATAGGAGTATTTAATAGCAAGGGTAAAATAGACACAAAAGATAAATTACTCTTGATTTTCTAAACTGAACAAGTATTGTTGGATAACTATTTTTTAGTATAGTGGACAAATATTGGTGATTGAAGGAAGTATTAGTTATGCATGAATAAGTTATTTATGTATTAGTTATTTCATTTTTTTCCATAAAATAATTAATAATACAGACATGTATTAGTTATACATATTTTTAAATTTTCATCCAAACATAATATTAATTTCATACATAAATAACATAATTTTTCTATTTACATACTATTATATCAAAATTAATACATGAATAACACAAATCTTATTCAACTACCAAACGCTCCATAAATTAGGGTAATTTAAGGTATGCACATGGACCGAAATTTTGTGGATGGCGTGAATTAAACACGTGATTTATGCTACACTCTTCCTTTTAAAATGATGTATCGTGATGACGTGATTTAAAAAAATACTTATTTAAATTATTTATTATTTTAAAGTTTAAAATAAACTGATTATTTTATTCTCATTTAATGTAAAAAAATTTAAAGACTAGTAATAAATAAATTTGAACAAAATTACGTGTAACTTTCTCAACCAAAATAGAAGCAAAAATCAAGAAGGGAATCTTGTCGAATCTTGTGCAACTCTGATACTAACTTGACAAAAAACTCAGTGCCTCGTGTAATTCATCTTAATTGTAAAAATTCTTTTTTCTTTCATAAATTTATGAATTTTTAAAAATACCTTTCTTTGTTCAATAATACTCGTTCATTATTAACTTTGCGCATTTAAAAAAATATAAATAAAAGGATAATTTTACTATATTATCCTTTAAATATAATAAACATAATGTCTTAAAAAATGTAATAGAGAAATGATTATAATTAATTATAAGGATAAATTAGAAATTAAGTGTAAAATTATTAAAAACTTTCATAAAATGGACAAGTATTGTTGGACATTTCAAAATAATATAACTGACAACTATTGTTAAACGGGGGGAGTTCGTATTCATCAATTTGTGAGATAAAACAGTCGCTTAAAATACCAATAAAATATAAAATAAATCGTAAACAAACACATTATTTTCGGTGAAATAATTGCATCATGTACGGACAACATTTATTAATGTCAGTTATTCATAAAAAAATAAGTATATATAAGGGGTTCATCTTTCACTTTCATTCAAATTACGATAATTATTTTTTAGTATTGATTACTTATTTTCTAAAATTTAATATTAAATCAATTAATTAGAATTGTGTGGTAAATTAATTATATCTTTTTTAATGAATATATCAAATTTAAGTATGACAAATAAAAATAAATGAAAAGAGTATTAAATTGTGAGTTATTTGGTTTACAATAAGTTAGCCCCAAAATGATAAAATGGAAACTGTTGCTAGTAGTATTATATTTGTTTTGTTAATAATGTACTAATTTGAGTAATTTCTGTTTTATCCTCACAAAATTGTGTACAAGAAGACTTAAATAGTAGTAGCTACTGATTTAAAACTCGAGGAAGTATTTTGATTAATGAAATAAGGATAATAATTTTGGATATATATTTTATTAAATAATTTTATTTTATATTTAATAATAAGTATTGTTTAATTTCAAAATTATCTTATTTTACTAAAATAGTGAAAGTTATTTCATATCGAAAAGAAGGTGAAGTAAAATAATTTCATAAAATATTTGTTCTTACGTATATATGATTACACTATCCCATCTCTCCAACCACACTACACTATATGAGGGGCTATTGTGTGACCACAAAAGGTATAAAACTTATGAGGACATGAAGCGTACTTTATATTTTGTTTTTCGATAGTTAAACTGTAGAAATTTTGACTAATATTTTAAGATATGTTTTATTCATCATTTTAATACGAAAATAATTATAACTTATAGTGTTTTTTTTTATAATTTTCGGTCATCCAAACTTCAAATTAAAAATATTAAATTAATCTAATTAATTTTTAAAATTAATCAATTTGACCCTCATAAAATAAAAATACGTATATATTAATTAATCTTTATAGCACGGTGAGGCCACAAAAAGGATTCTCTACTCTTTATACATTTTCGTTAATAAGATATTTTAATTTGAGTTTTGAATATGTAACTGTTTTGGGTAGAGTATACCTTCTTTAAATGAATCTTATGCGGTGCTGATTTAAATTAATTAAGTTCTAATACAAAAATTAATTACTAGATGAGATTTTTAAAATAATATTGTGGTGAGAAGTCTTCTCTCTCTGGTGTTTCTTGATAATGGACTATTTCACGAGATAGTGCATCCTCCAACTAATACCAAATGATTCTGTCTTTCAAGCTTAAGACATATATAAATAAATCACCTAACATTTTTCAATTCTTTTTTTTATCTTTAATGAGATTTAAATTTAAAATTTTATAATTCTTAACTGATTTCATTTATCACTTAATCATACATTTCATGTGCAATCTCATACTAAGAGATTTTTTGGCATCTTTTGTTGCAAGAAGAAAATAGACTTTAATCACATCCTACCTACCACACATGTTATTAAAGTAAGATGCATATCATAAGAGAAATGGAAGGAATATAAAAAAACAATCTTTCTATTTTAATTTATTTATCATATTTTTTATATAAAAATTAATTATTATTTTTTTGATAATTTTTTTAATTTTAATTTTTCATATATCATAGTAAATATCATAAAAAATTTAAAAGATACTTTGATAAATTTAATATATTTTAAATTTAAAATCATATTTTTTTTAAAATTCATATCAAATTAAAAATCCAATAAATAGATTGAATAGGTGTCAAAAAGGCTAAAGACCTATTTAGGCCTTTGAATTTTGCTCACCATTTATCAGTTAAGGCACACTATTTATTTATTTATTTATTTATTTATTTATTATGAGTAGTATTAATTATTTATTAGTTAAGTTTGAATCTTTCTTTCATTATTTCTTACTCTCTTTGCTCCCTTTCCTTGTCAAATATTAGTAGCAGATTTTTTTATTTGTTCATTTTAATAAATAATATTAAACCATTTCAACATTAATATTTAAATATATTATTTACTATTTTCTTCGTTCTAATTAAGTGGTATTTTAATTTGTTTATTTTATTTTTAGCTAAGTAATATTTTAGTGTTTAAAGAAAGAATTAATCTTTTCAAAATTATCCTTCTTTATATGATTAAGAATTACTAATTAGATTTTTTTTTATAATAAATAAATTAGTAAAAACACTCTTTATTTATAAGAATAAATTGTTTTTTAAAGAAGGTTCTTAGATTAAAAATACCACATATTTTAAAACCACGAAAGGGGTATAACTATGTACTTGGTGTTATTTAATTTTTCTACTCAAAAGCATGTTACTCTACTTATTACTCAGCAGAAGATGCTACAAGTAGGCAGGACTATGTCTGCTTGTATGTCAAGGGTAATTTGATAATTTAAATATTATTTTTCTTTAAAATTTTATCTTTTATTATTTTGTATAGATTAAAAAATTATGTAAAAAATATTACAAGTTATAATAATTAATAGCTTAAATTATTTAAAAACATATAAAAAGTTTATCACATAAATTGGGATAAAGGGAGAGAGATATATTATGTAAAATATATTGTAAATCACAATAATTAATAATTTAAATATAAAAAAAAAACTTGTAAAAAAATTCATTGACTTTTGAAATTTCATTTGTATCACATAAATCAACATAAAGAGAGTAATATATATCATGTTACATTCTTTACTTTTAAGTTTGTTTTAAAAAATGCATCTTTCCTTTTTGATTGATTTTCCAATTTCAACTCTTCACATGACACATTTAAATTCAGCAGGGAATGCACATTTTAGTTTATGGATGCTTAGCACCCATCACAGTTTTGAGTCAACACTATTATTTATAAAAAATAAACCTAGTAATTTTAAAACTACAAGGCTAAATGCCGTTTTGATAGATTCTACATATCTTTAAAATAACAATTTTTTTATTTATTTTTTTAACTCGATCCATATCAAATCAAAATCAGACAGATAAATTAAGATGGAAAAGAAAATATTACTCCTTATTCATCTCATAACAGTCTCTACCTTAAAATATTTACACTACACATCCACATTTTTAGTACACCTAATGATAATCCTTTTAATTCTCCCCACCACTCTCTCCCTATAATTTTAAAAACAAGTCTATTTTCCTTTCTCCATTACTACATCTTCCTCTTTCTTTCTATTCATCTCTTCCCCTCTCTTTTCTCTCTCTACATACATAGAGAGAGAAAAACAAACCAAAAACATCAACAAAACAAGTATAAGATCCACAACATTGTTGAAAAATTTGCAAAAAAAAATAAAAATGTTGCCTTTTGAGAGCATTGAAGAGGCTTCTATGTCTCTAGGGAGAAATTTGACATTTGGAGAGACATTATGGTTCAATTACACAGCAGATAAATCAGATTTCTATCTCTATTGCCATAACACAATCTTTTTGATCATTTTCTACAGTTTGGTCCCTTTACCAATGGTTATGATTGAGCTATTAAGGTCCAAAAAGTTTGAAATTTACAAGATTCAACCCAAAACTACATTAACTTTATCTGAAATGATGGAATGTTACAGAAAAGTCCTTATAACTTTTGTATTTGGTGTTGGCCCTCTGCAACTTTTTTCATATCCCATCATTGAGGTATGTATCTATCCATGCACTGTTTTTTTCTTCTTCTTATTTTACACTAAAAGTGTCAATATTTCAAAATATGTAATAATCAAAATTAAAATAAATACCTTTAAACTATTCAAAATAAGTTGTCTTACTTTGAATGGTTCAAAGACCATCAATTTCAAGTCAAAATAAATACACATCATCACGTGAGTCCTAGGGTGGGGCTAGCTAGAAACGCTTCAGGACGTAAATGAAAGGTGTAATAAACACACAACACCATGTGATCAGTCCTGGGATGGGACTAGCTAGAAACGCTTTGGGACGTAAAGGAAAGATGTAGATCTGTAGGGCGTATGTCCTAGAATTTGGCGCGAATGTCTCTGTCTTGGAGTGTACAACCTGGACTTTAATTTTTATTTTTATTTTAAAAGTTATTTTTTATAATTCATGTTTTTTATTATTAGCGCAATGATATGGAGGAAGATGATTATTATCATTTTTCTAAAATAATAATTATAATATTATTATTTGCAGAATTAGTAAAAAAGTTACATTTGATTATTTTTTTAGTGATAAAATTATAATAATAAAAATACACGAGATATACATCTAGTAAATTCATTGAACTTACATCCTATGTTTCAAGGGTTATGTCTCGTTCCATGATGCGTAAATCTTTTAAAACACTGAATACTACTTCTTACACTTGCTATTTATTTTTATTATGTTGTTGAACATAAAGACACCAAAGGTATCCTATGCATGTCTTAAATTGAAGTAGAATCTTTCTCACTGAAGTCTCTAACAATTCAATGAACTTTAAACGCAACCCAATATTTTATATTATTTTCTCTTTGACACCATGCAAAATAAATAGATAAGTAAAAGGCAAGAAACTATATTTTAATTTTGTTTGTGATTATTAATTTTTGTACATTGTGCAGTGGGTTGGAATAAGGACAAGTTTGCCCCTGCCATCAGCGTCAGAAGTATTTTGGCAATTAATAGTGTATTTTTTAGTTGAAGATTATGCAAATTATTGGCTTCATAGAATGCTCCATCACTACAAATGGGGTTATGACAAAATCCACAGTGTCCATCATGAATATGTGGCCCCAATTAGTTTTGCAGCACCTTATGCCCACTGGGCTGAAATTATTATATTGGGCTTAGCTTCTTTTCTTGGCCCACTTTTGGTTCCTTGTCACATGTTTACCTTTTTGCTTTGGTTTGTCTTGAGACAAATTGAAGCAATTGAGACTCATAGCGGGTGCGTATAACCTTATTTTATTTTATTATCATAATGTCATGAGTTTGAATTTTAGTGACATCGCGATTCGTTTTAATTATGTAGGTATGAATTTCCATGGAGCCCATCAAAGTATATACCATTTTATGGTGGAGCTATATACCATGATTATCATCACTTTGTTGGGGAAAGTTGTCACAGTAACTTTGCTTCTGTTTTCACTTACTGTGATTACATCTATGGCACTGACAAGGTCAGTTCAACGTTACGTATAAATATTTTATCGTCAACCCAAAAATTATGGGTTGAGTGACAAGTTTATAACTCATAAACTCTAAATTTTGGTTTTGCTATTATGTTATACCGTTTTCTATAATATTTTTGTTTGTTTGTTGCAGGGATACCGATACCAGAAGGAAGTCTTCGAAAAGGTATCAACATAACTTTTTTTTTTAAACATAATACGACCAAAACAATTCTTTTTTTTTTTTCAGAAAGAAATGTAATTATCTAACCATTAGTTCATTGGCTCTTGAGTTAATTTCTAAGATGGTCACATAAAAATTAAAATTAAGAAGAAATCTGAAATAATAACTATTAGTTGAGCGATCATATAAGAAATCAACTTTTTTTTTCTTACGATAGAAAGAAATACAATAAAATCTCTTTATAACAACGTCGTTTGTTCAGATATTTTTTGATTGCTATAAACATATTGTTATTAAATAATGACTGTTTGCTAAATTATGTAACTTGTGTCTTGTGAATTATAACAGAGAAGAGAGAAATTGAGAATGGAGGAGAAGGTTAATGGATCAGCACCTCTTTTCAAATCTGAATAAATGCAATCACTTTTTTTGAAACTTTTTGTTGTTCTTGTATTAAATATGTAATCCTGTTCTCTTTGTATTTCGAGACAAGTTGATTTAGTAAAACGTTGGATTAATTAAGTAATGTGAATGTACGTGTTGTGTTGCTCTATCAAGCACTATATATATATATGGAGTGCTTGCATAGTTTGTATCTTTTTTTCTTAATTAATGTAAACCTTAAATTGTAGTAACACTTTGTAGTTCTATAATAATCTTCTATATGCAACTAAATTAAGCTATGCTATTTTATTTTCTTAAATGTGTTTATCAAAACAAGTGTATTTAACATTGCACTAATTACCAACAAGTTATTTAAATTTTGAAACATTCCTACATTTTTAGAGGACATCCCATAGAATCGGAACGATAAAGGAGGATTAATTATAGCATAGAGAAGTGGTCCAAAGCTCTTTCAAAAAATATTAAATAAAATAGCAAAAGCGTTGCAAAGTACTTTGTTATTCATTATAAAAAGAGAAAAATATTGAAAACACTCTTAAACTTGACATAAATTATTAGTTTAATTTCCGAACTATTGACAGCCTTAAAAACACGATTTTACTTGATTAACTTGACTTAAATATACCTTCGATCTGGCAACATGAGTGAAATACACCTCTAAATTCTTATCAAAGGGTGTTTTCAACACTTTTCTCGGTTTTTTATTAAGAAGAGTTACATGCTCCTATAAGAGTTTGAGACCACTTGTTATGTCATGTTGCATATCGGGAGTGTATCTAAGTTTAGTTAGTCAAGTAAAGGGGTGTTTTTAAGGCTGTCAATAGGTCGGGATGAAACTAATTATTTGCTCAAAGTTCAGGGGTGTTTTCAATACTTCTCTCTTATAAAAATATAGTTTAAAATTGAGACTAATAAAACCATTCTTGTTTTATTTTTTCTCAGAAAAAGAAAAGAAAAAACTCTCTCTTGAAGGTTGAAAAATGAGGAGTTAAAAGACTAAATCTGGCTTGAAGATCATATTTAGTTTTAGCTTCCAATTAGTTTAATTTTACATAATTAACAAGAAAACTGCAAAAGTAGCCCACCTAACCTGTAATAACTTGACTGTAACATGGACTATTTAATTAATACGCTTAAGTATATTTTTTAACAACTAGCCCGTCTAGCTCAGTTGGTAGAGCGCAAGGCTCTTAACCTTGTGGTCGTGGGTTCGAGCCCCACGGTGGGCGTTTCTGCGTTTTTTTTACAAACTTTATTTTTCATTACTCTCCAATGTCACAAGCTATTGACTTATTTTAATTTAATACTCCATTGAATTTCTTATTAGATTAGTCGTACAAAATTCTATGACTCATTTTTTAGACCATAAGTAAGTATTAAAAAAAAATTCTTTTTGTGTTCAATCACGGTATCACACATTGCCGCAATAAATTAAGATGGAGGAAGTATTTTTTTAATACCTTTCGTCTTCAAGATCCCTACTCTTCCCTGCTTTCTCTCTATTTCCTCTTCGACACTTCAAATGCTCTAACATCACTATTCCTGCAAATTCCCTTTGTGCTAACTTTTTACTAAGTATCTTTTGATAAGACTCAACAAGCAGGTCCTGTTTCCACTTACTATCCACATTGAAAATGGGATTTCCAATTTCATATTCTTTATTCTCTTTAATTTTTGCTTTTTACAGAAAACAGAAAAAGAATACCGGAGAATTTTTGTAGTTCAGTTGATTCCCACCACATGGACTTCACCTTGTTGGTGATGGTCTAATTCCCACCTTATAATCCCCTCCCTTACCCCCATTTTTGTTTTTTCAAAAAAAAGAACAGAAAAGATCTCTTCTACCAAAAAGGGAACTTACAGGATATATAATTTTCTTTTTTAACTTGAAACAGAAAGAAATACCCTTTTCCAGTTCTAAGCTCTAAAATAGATCAGTAACACCTCACCATTCCTCAGAACTCGACAGAGAAAACTACCACCATGTATATAACATCAAATTAAACATCAAAATTTTTCTCTAGCTTTACCACATTCTGGTTAAGTCTATCTTTGAATAACAAAAGCCCTCAAAAGATGTAAGCACTCAATCCTCTAACTTCGGCTGTATTCTCCTCTTTTGATCGTCAGTCCCCCTATGATCTATTAGTTCAAAAAACTGGGCGAGACATCAAATACTTGTGTCATTCATGGGGGTTCCGTCGCTCATTCATGATGCATTCAGGGATGGAGCTGCCCACAACTTCACTTTCTTATCGACACTGGCTGTGGCCAACACCAGAACTTGCTTGTCACCTGATACAATGAAAAGAAAAGCAGCGTTAGACCGTTTCCAGAAATCAACGTTTGTTGAAACTTTTTGCACAAAAGAAACACTAATAATTTTCTGCTGCCATTGGAAATCTTTGCGAAACACACTCTATGAATTTAAAGCCTGATGGTTATTAAGCTATTATTCCTTCCATTCCAATTTGTTTGTCTTAATTTTCTTTTTAGCCTGTTTAAAAAGGAATTCCTCTTTCCTAATTTGACAACTCTTTAATTCCAACATCTCACATGACATGTTTAAGACCACAAAATTAGAAGACTACAAGATTAAAGGACACTTTGATGTACACTACATATCTTTAGTTTAAGACCACAAGATTCTCATGTCTTCCTTACTTCTTAAACTCAGTGGGCAGTCAAATTAAGACAACAAATTGAAACAGAGGGAGTGCAATTTTTTACACAGCAGGAGGAAGTGTAAATTGATAGCTTCCTCCTAAACCACAAGGATTTTCTCCTACTATTAAGTTTTTGCTTTTCGCTCCAATTTTTCAAACTTTTCTCCATCATAGCTTTAATGATAGAATGCAAGTCTCATCTCCATACTTGCTAAAATATATAGGAAAAAAATGGAAGACTTCCAGAAAAGACATTAACACTAAGAGGAATACACATCGAAAGCAAGATGCCAGCCAAAAGAGACAAACTGTTGTTTGACTTAGTGACAAAAGACTTCGGAAAAAAAGCTTATCCTCTTTATGACCTAATGTAGACAGTAAAATAAAATAAAATAGAATCACGCATAACAAAAAATTTCACTTGGGATGGAAAAGAGACTTACCCATTGGAATCGGAGAAGGCGACCATGCCATGTCAGTGATATCACCTGTACACAAAAAGTGGAAGACAATAAATTTTCAAATCAACACAAGTTGATAGCATGACTGGTATGGCCGGACTACCAGCCACAGTGGCAGAGCCATGTTGTGCACCCACCCAGTAGACTCATTCCTTTCTTCATTTTTTCTAATACAATTCTTATTTTGTAGTATTTTGTGTTTAGACATGCAATAAATGTTGTAAAACACAGGTTAAGTAATGAATTGTGATACTTGGGCCAAGGGTTCAATTCCTTCGTGGTATTTCTATTAGATGATCATTTTTTATGGTTTTCCTCTTCTGCTATTTGTTTCAGTTTATTTTCCTATCCAAGGATGTGCTAATGTATTCTGTTCAGGTTCTTGCTGTCTTATCTATTAGGAAAGGAACAAAAAGTTGAACTGTTGCCAAGACGCAACAAGTCATAGGCTCATAGCTGCTTCAAATACAGAGGAACTTCTACAGACTGGTTCTGCACATACAAAAAGGATGAAAACGGTGGAACATTTTTTGATAAAGGCATTAAGTTATTTGAAAAGCATACCATCATGTGCTTTTTCAGCTGTTTCCAGAACCTTCCCAGTCTCCATACATAACCATTGCATCATTGAACCATGAGTGGTGGCCAATATCTTTCCATCAGGGGATATACATAAACGATCATAGTGTAAAGTTGTACCACTTGCATCCTTAAGGGGAATAGGGAACACCTTTAATGTCTTAGGGTCCTCAGAAAGGTGATAGCGCACTGAACAAGAATGTTGCATGCAAGAGCCAAAGGAAAATTAATTAGACGAGGTAATAATGGTAAATTAGTAACAAATAAAGCTAGGGAGGGGAAGATATACCATTAATATTCCACATTCTGATGGTACCATCCTTCGATGCAGTGATTATTTGTTCAGAATTCGGGCTAAAGCATAGCCACGTCACTGCACTCTGTACAGCACCCATAGAAAATTTAGACATATACAGAAATGATTAAACAAAGCAACAAATTAACAGCAAATACGAAAAAAAAAGGTCAATCACAAAAGTTCATTGAAACTAAATGACACAGTCAATTGTGGAGAGAGTATTGTACACCTATAATAAATGGAAAAATTGTATAAAATAACAAACTATTAATTCAAATTAAATGCTATAACCACAGTTTGATTTAAT
>JAJONZ010041356.1:0-13129 GCA_029582445.1 Solanum paucissectum
GTACGAGTATGCGAGCTGGAAAGCTAAGCAACATAGGCTAGAAGGAAATCTGGAAGAAACTGAATAACTTACCTGGCTCAACTCAACTCAACCTGACTGACTCATTTCAATATAAGGCAATTTAAAACAAGTGCAATATAAAGAAAAGTTGTTTAAAACATGCTATAAACTCTGTGTGTATACAAAGATACAATAAGTCTGAGATGTATGTAGAAATACAAATGAACTGATGTATTTAAAAATACAATAATTGTTGTGGGAGTTTCTCTAACCGACAACCATCACATAAGAGCTATAGTGATGATACATCGATCAACCTTACGCTGCCAGAGCATCCTATACCCGGCCAAAGGTATAGGACCTAAACTGCCTAATGGATCCACTAGTCTAATTTGAAAAGGATTCATCTAAAAAGTATGAACCTCTTCTACACATGATAGCTACATGGTTCTATGGGGGCTGTGAGTCCTTTGAACGCTCCCCCAATTTGGTGCTCAATAATACTCCCAAAAATGTACTGGCTCTTATGTTTTTAAAACATATTTCTTTCTGCTGATTTGAGATAATTACTCATTAACTTAGCTCAAAGGCTATCTTGGAAATCTCAGTTTCCTCTCTTGCTTCATTTAAAAAGCGATTACTCTTTTCTGGAAAACTAGCCCGAAGGCTCTTTGGAGATCGCAGTTCCAATCTTGTTTAAATGTGAAAACATTTCTTTAAAACTTCTTTGGGAGTACTTAGTTCCCTAATAACTTTGGAGAAATGAACTCAACTTTATACTCTTTACTCAACTTGAAACTCTATACTCTTTACTCAACTTGAAACTTGAGCCTTAAAATGACATTAAAACGTTTAATAAAGACTCTTGAAAAACTTTAAAGACTTGCTTTGACTTACTTCTTAACTTCTAAGCTTGACTCTAACCTCACTTGACTTTGATCCGAACTTTCCTCGAATTGGATTATGAATTCAAGGGTAATGATCTCATGTTTATGGATGAGTTCGGGATGTCTAGATGTACCTTAGAGTGTTGAAAACAACTATAAAACATAGGTACATTACCAAGGAACATGTATGAAAAAGTGGGGAAGGAATGGGAAGGATTGGCATCCTTGGCGCTCTGAGAGGCGCGGGGCGCCAGCCTTCAGACTTCAGAGGGGCCTGCTGGGCGCTCTGCATGGCGCGCCGCCCCAAGGGGGAAACTTCAGAACCCCTGTTGGGGCGCGACGCCCCAGCCTTTTCCCCCGAAAATCCGACTTTCCTCCTTTGTTTTTCCAACTCTAAACTTTCTTAACTTCAAAGGTTCCAGCCCCAAACAGTTAGAGTCATAAAACCCCTCAACATACAATAGATTCAACTCGGAATAACAACCGGAAACATGTCCCAAATCAACAAAAAACTTCAACAACACAACCACAACTTCAACAAACACAACCACAACTTCAACAAACACAACCAATCGTTTCTCGGAATTAAAACGAGTTTAGCATTTGGGGGAATAAACCAACCCAACACTATGATCTCACATACCTTGTTAGGGATCACCTCCGACGAAAACCACGACGATCTTGACGAATCTCGCTTCTTCTTCTCCTTTCTCCTCTTTTCTCCTTTTCTCTCAAGAACCCTAACTCTTCCTTTTCAAAAGGGAAAACTGATTTAAAATCAGTCTAGACCCTTAATATAACCAAAAGAAATGGTTAGGGAAAAGACAAAAATACCCTTACAAATTCGGACTAAACTGCCCTGTGCCAACAACCCAACTTCCAAAGGGCATAACTCACTTATACGAACTCGGAATCGAGCAAACTCGACAGCGTTAGAAAGATCATTCCAAGGGATTTGCAAACATAACTAGAAATACACCTAATTCATCCTGAGATAGGAGTTATGAATGTTTAAAGTTGACCAAAAAAACTCATTTTTTTCCATAACTAAATTTCCAGATTCTGAATTCTTCAAAAAAAAATGACTATTTCTAATTTCAAGCTTCTTCGTAGTTATTTCAAATTGCCGGATGTTACAAGTGTGTCGGAACGTGACACTCGATTCAATATACATGTGTCAGAACGTGACACCCGATCCAATATATGTGTCAAAACGTGACACCCGATCCAATATATGTATTAGAACGTGACACCCGATCCAATTTATGTGTCGAAACGTGAGACCCGATCCAGTCAACACAACTACAATCATAATCACACCCATAATGAACAACGATCATAGTCATACAATCAAGTATTGGTTTCATGGCATGTAATTGTTCATATATACTCATTTGCATTAGATTTGATTCGCATTCCTTTATTCATATACACACTTGTATACAATGAAGCAATTAACCGGCATATATCACACAAACAGGAAATCAAACCATCACCTACCTCAAAACCAAGCTTGAATCCTCCTAAGACACTTGAGCCTTCCTTTTCTGGATTCTTTCCGCTTGTTCTTGGTCTAACAACAGTTAAGTAATGAAAGAATCAATAAACAAGACCTAATTTACCCGGATAATAATCAAACTATCAATCCTAGGCCAAACCCAAGATCCCAATACTCAATTAGGGATTTTTCCACCTTCAATTTCAGGCCAAAACCCTCTCCCAATGATAATTACTCAGGTTTCTAAGTTCTAAGAATCGAATTATGGATTACGGGAGCAATTGTATATCTTACCTTTAGCGCTAGAAATCATGGAAGACTGTCAAGAACTTCTCTGGTTCGCCTCTTAGCTCTCAAGAATGAAGTTTTACAGAAAATAATGATTTTGGGGTTTTTCCCCGACTTAACTCGGATTGTCCCGCCACAACGGCCCCACCCTAGCGGAGCTAACCCCACTCTGGCGGCTTGCATGGAGACAGAAGCTCGGAATTTGAGTTCCAAGCTCCCATTTCACAACACACTTTCAAACCTGAACGTTTGAAAACTACCCTTCTATGCCAAGATCAGTTTCGGGAGTTCTACTCACCCAAATTTGATTCCGTAAAGCCGTACAGGCTCCTTAACTTCTTGGTTATACACTCATCTGATCGAATTCATAATCAAACCCCCCCGTCTATTACCAGATTTCCCTAGACCTCACCTGACACAAATTTCGTCCAAGTCTGGGCTAGGCTAGAAATTTCCAAGTCACTACTTAAGTTTTTTTGCCCAAATTCTTTCCCCATTGGCTTTTCCATAACGACGGGAATATGTCATTAAAATAGATACCAATTTACCCATCACTCGTCCCCGAGTGATTAACTAAGAGAACTGGCTAAGTCAAAAGTAGAGTAGTATCTGAATCGTCGAATTGCAGGGGATACTTGTCTCGCATGTCATTCTTGGTTTCCTAAGTAGCTTTCTCAACTGGACGATGATTCCATTGAACTTCCATGGACTTTATCTCTTTGGTCCTCAGGATACTTCTTCAACATGTACACATTGAACACTAAATGAACTCCATATAGGCTACGCGATAAAGGCAACCTATAAGCCACTAGCCCTAGACAGTCAAGAATCTCAAATGGCCTGATGTATCGAGGACTAAGCTTGCCCTTCTTACTAAATCTCATCACCCCCTTTATGGATGACACTTTTTAGAAGGACTTGCTCACCAGTGTGAAATGTCATGTCCCTTACCTTATGGTCTGCATATTTTTTCTATCGACTCTGGACTGCTAGAAGCTTAGCTTGGATGCTTCTCACATTATCTTGAGAATCTTTCACCAAATAAACCCCTAAGGGTTTCATATCTCCAGCCTCAAACCAACCAATTGAATACCTACACACCCTCACATACAATGCATCAATGAAGTCATCTCAATACTCGAGTGATAAATATGGTTGTATGTAAGCTTAACTAACAACAAAAGTGTTTCCCAATAACCACCAAAGTTGATCGTACACACTTGTGCAACATGTTATCAAGGGCCTTGACACAATCATCGGGACGAATCATTTCTCACATAAGCATGATAAAATTCCAAATCAATACTCACTACAATTAGAAGTGAACCTGAACCAACCAACACACACTCATAATACCCAAACAATCATAGTTCTTAACCACATCTCCATCCCACAACATAAATTCCCATGAGCTTAAGTTATAAAAATTTGATTTTTAGACATCTGATACCAACTTTAGCCTTTGCAATCAAATAAAAATATTCTTGCCCTCGCCTCTCTCTAAAGGTTGTACTACATCCCACATTTTTTTTTATGACTCTAACTCTTTTAAATTCTATTCGAGTAGTGTCCCATCATCTCTTAAAACTTTCCATACAACCACGTTACTCACCAAATATTAGAAAACCACAACCTTAGTTACTCGTAAGTCATAATTACTATACAAAATTTGCTTAACCAACAATCTTATTATATAGTTGCATCTCATCACAATCCTATCACGACCCGAGTCTACACCCTGGACGTGGCCGGCACTCAAGAACCATTGTTGGTCCCCAAGAGAGCCCTCATCCTGGCTGACTACAAGCGAAAGACTGACTTAAGCATGCAAAAGCTTAAAACTGAATAAAATTCAATAACTCAACTTTGTACAAAACTTTAACTCAAATGAACAACTTAGAATACAAATAATATATTCAACTCGCCATAAAATAGGCACTTAAGTCTTTAAAATATTTAATAAAATAAATGAATAATACGGATTTCTCAACTATACTGACTATCTATGAAGCCTCTAACTGATAAAGGTGGAAGTCGGGACAAGACCCACGACATCCTGACTAAACTGAAAAGTAAATGAAATCCTCTGGAAACAAGGAGGCTCACCATAGCTAACTCGAACTCCCGGATGTATCAACAAATCTCTTGTTGATGATCCTGAATACATGTGTCTGCATCATGAGAAGATGCAGGCCAAATGGCTCAGTACGTGGAATGTATGAGCATGTAAGGGGAATTCAAAAACATAAACACAAGCTTGAAACTTGATAAAAAAGGAAACATAAGCTTGAAAAGAATATGAAAGAAACTGAAGAACTTACCTGGCTCAACTCAACTCAACATAACTGAACTCAACTTACTGAACTCATTTCAATATAAGGCAGTTTAAAACAAGTGCAATATAAAGAAAAAGGAAAAATGTTTAGAACATGATGTTAACGCATAATCATAATATCATAAAAGATATACCATGCTCCCTCTTAAAGTCTACTTGTGCAATGCATGAATGAAGTCCCATACCCCCATTCATACTAAGAAGAACCCCTTGAGAAACCATGCAAATATTGATGTGGGAGTTTCTCTAACCGACAACCATCACATAAGAGCTATTGTGATGATACAACGATCTTCCGAACGCTGCCAACGCATCCTATACCCGGCCAGTGGATCCACTAGTCTATTGTGAAAAAGGTTCATCTAAAAAGTATGACCCTTTTATACCCATGGTGGCTACATGGTTTTATGGAGACGTGAGTTATCTGAACTCATGCTCGACCCCAATTCAATGTTCAATACTACTCCCAAAATATACTAGATCTTATGTTTAAAAACATACTTCTTCTGTGATTTGAGATTAGTGCTCAAAAACTTAGCTCAAAGGCTATCTTGGAAATCTCAGTTTCTGTTCTTATTTAAATGTGAAAACATTTTAAAACTCCTTTGGGAATACATAGTCCCCATAAACTTTTAAAGAAAAGAACTTCAATTTTACTCTTTACTGAACTCAAAACTTAAGTCTTAAAACAAAATTAAAACGTTTGTAAAAGACTTCTTAAAATGTGGTTCAAGCCGAATTATGGTCGTGAACGACTCAATGCAAGGTTTTCAACAACCGTAGATAGAACTCAATACTTGGAACTCAAGAACTTCAATAATACTACTCACTTCAAGAATGCTCAACTCAGAGGGTTCATGCGGAATTATGAGCATGAACTACTCAACTCAAGGACTTCATGGGTAACATGTAATAGTCTCATTATTAGGAATATAATCTCAAAGGGGATTAGGAACTCAACACTTAAAGGCTTAGAACTTGAAGATACCACTTTTCTGAAAGATACTCAACTTATGGCGTTCATGCGGAGTTATGGGCATGAAACGATTCGACTCAATGAACTACAAAATAATATGGAACTCATGTATACAACTCTTCTCATTCTCTGACTTACTTCCTCAGAACTTAACTCAAATCGATGGTGAATCTCAAAGGATTCACAATTAAACTCAAAGATTCTTTCTTGAACTCTACTTTTAACTCTCTATTGAATGTGAATTATGAATTCAAGAGTTATGCTTCATGGTATGAAGGATCTTGTAATGATAAGGTAAACTCATGAATACATTCTCCTCACTCGTACACACTTGCTCGAGTCTTGAAACAAGTTATTAAAAATTGTAGAAGACTCCTCAAAAGGACTTTCTTAGAATGTTCGAAAGAATTCACAAAAACTTAACTTTTAACTCTACCTTGAACTTGAATTATGGATTCAAGGTTGTGATTTGTGATAGGAAAGGTCTCATGATGTTTAGGAATGATTTTATATAGTTAAACATGAAAAATACCAAAAATCAATATCTGAAGGTGGGTCTGCGACGCGGAGAAGCATTTAAATTTTGGTTTCGAAAATGGCTTTTGAGGCAGAATACTCCGTGTCAGCTCCGCGACGCGAAACATAAATTCCCAAATCTGGGAAGTGGCTGCGCGACGCGGAGGAGGGGTTCCAAATTTTGATTGACGAAATTTTTTCTTCGTTTTCTAACCCCAATTCACCTAATTTCGATTCTTTTTCTCAATCTCTCTTTAGATCTAAATACCCAGCACAAGAACACAAGAATCTAACTCTAACAACTCTTTAAATTGACACAATAACCTCAAGAACTCCTCAATCTCAGCCCAATTCAAGAATGAAAGCAATTTCATGAATACATAACAAGAACATCAAAGCTTCAACTTTTAGAACGAATTTAAAGCTGAAATTAACATGATTGGCGTGTGGGTGAACAAACCCAACACTATGGAAGCTTACATACCTGAAGGAACCATCTTCTTGAAGTAACTTGAAGGAAAAATCTTGAAAGATGAACCCTAGCCTTAGCGTTTCTTGAATTTCTTGAGCGTAGAATCTTTGGAGTGAATGAGAGGGTTTAGATTTAAGAAAACTGATTTTCTACACATTTAGGGCAATTTAGATGACCTCCTAAGGATTTTTAGGACTAAAATACCCCTAAAGAAATAATTAAAATGAGCTAGGAGTCGGAAAGATCTTTCACCAGGCAGTAAGGTCCGTGTTGGCTCCGCGTCGCGGAGCTACTGCCAGGTTTACGCGACGTTAGTAAATCCGTCATAACTTTTTACTCAAAGCACGGAATTGAGCAAACTCGGTGGCGTTGGAAAGATAATTCGAAGACCTTTCCTAAGGTATCTGGTAGCACACCTAAATCATCGTGATCTAGGAGGTATGGTCGTTTGAAGTTGACCCAAAACTCAAGAAAAACTTAGGAATGACTTGAATGAACTCTCTTTAGTTCTTCTTGGAACTCAAGGTACTACATCTAGTGATCTTAGTACTCAAGAAATTTTAAATTCCTTGCAAAAATCTCACTCACTATGAAGAACAGTTCAAGTCTTAGCTCAAAAAATTTCTGGGGTGTTACAAATCCATCACGAACTCTTATTACCATTATGCTCAGTTAGCCCTGACTATTACTACGAAGTCAACCTTTTCATCGACATGACACCTCAAACTCAGGTATACTCATCAAATTTAAAGGACTAACCTAATTTTATATGCACTTTCTTAGTAAGATTTTCAATTTCCTTCATCCAAGTATATTCAATGGGACTTTCTTTATCCATAAGCTTGTTATTCTGATATCAATACACTCCTTTATGGCTTAAGATAAAATCATCAGTCCTCATACTACCATCCTTCTTCTTAACAAACAAGACAGGAGCACCCCACAGGGAAGCACTAGGATGGATGAAACCTTTATCAAGAAGCTCCTGGATTTGAGCTTTAAGCTCTCTCAATTCTGCTGGAGCCATGCGATAAGGAGGAATGGAGATGGGGCGAGTGTCAGGTTCCAAGTCAATACAAAAATCTATATCTCCATCCGGAGGCATACTAGAAAAATCGGTAGGAAACACTTCCTTGAATTCAGACACTACAGGAATAGACTCAATATAGGAAGGCTCAACATCAACCTCCCGAATATGAGCCAAATACTCAAAACACCCTTGCCCCACCAGTTTCCTAGCCCACACGAAAGATATGACATTAGATGGCTTAGGTGTGTACACCCCTTCCTACTCTAACTTTTTCCTACCCGGGATCTCTAGAGTCACAGACTTAGCATTACAATTAAGCATAGCATAATAAGGGGACAACCAAGTTATGCCTAAGATTATATCGAAGTCAGTCATATCCAAAATAACCAAATCAGCCCAAGTTTGAAAACTCATAAACAGAACAAGACAAACACGATTTACCTGGGTGACTATGACTGACTCTCCAACTGGGGTAGAAACTTGGATGGGGGTATCAAGCACATCATAAACCGTATCAAATCCCAAGGGAAACTGAACTGACACATATGAATAAGTAGAACCCGAATCAAGCAAAACAGTAGTCATTCAGTCACAGACAAGAATAACACATGTGATCACTGCATCAGACACTTCAGCCTCGGTTTTACCCGAAAAGGCATAAAATTGAGCCATGTCATCTTGACAGGCAACCTAATTGCCTGAAGACACTGATCACCTACCTGCATTACCATTTCCCCAGCCTCCACGGCCTCGTTGATTTCCTTCTCATATGCCCAGGCTCTCCACAATTGTAACACACTTAATAACTTAACCAAGTAAGCAACGCTGCTATTGTAGTAGTTGTATCATGACCCTCTTTGATATACACTCAATCTAGGAAATCGTAGTAGAAATTCAAACCTCAATTGTCGCAACATAATTTCATCATTTACTAAGCAACCCATACATGTTATGCCAATAATACTAAATGCATTTTCCAAAGTAGTGGTGTTCATTATCTAGTCTTCCCTTACAAAACTCCTTGATTGTTGTCACCTTGGCAAAGTCTTCTGACTTCACCCCTTCTACCTCCATCACAAAATCAACCAATTCCTGAAAAGATTTTTCTAAAGCAGGCACCTATAATCTTGAATCTGCAAATCTGACCTTAATCTCTTCACAAAACGACGAATTTACTCATCTAGATTGATGCAAAGTGGAGTACCATATTTGGATAAAACACAAACTTTTGCCTTATAAAGGCTGTAACAAATATATTATGTTGCTCTATATTCAGGAACTCATCTCTCCTCCTATCCCTTAAAGTTCAGGGTATATATTTCTCCATACAGAAAGCTATAAAATGTTTCCCAAGTTATTAGTAGTGCATTTACAAGTCGGCACTCAATATGAGACCACCACCACATTTTGGTGTCTCCCTTTAACTGGTATATCATAAACTCAACCCCAAATCGCTTTACTGTATCCATCTTATGAAGCAAACCATGACAATTAAGAAGAAAATCATAAGAATGTTCAGATTCAGTACCCATGAAGAATGAAGGTTTCAACCTTAAGAACATAATAAAAACCTCATGTTTTTCACTAGTCAATACATGCCCACATTGAATTGGGGAAACATGCTTATTTGGAAGGACGCGTCCTCTCTTGCTAGTATTGGTGTGAAAGTTACCACTTCTGTTGCTCTAGTTCTGACCATAGAGTGAAGAAGGAAAAATATCAATTTGTATCACCTAGATACCAATTGGATTCAAGTAATAGCACGAAGAAAGAAAGGAATAAGTTTTCTTAAAGTCCTATAGCCTCTCGAAGAAAAGTACAGACGTCTCCGTACTGTTCTGCAAGACTCTACTAGACTCGTTTTGGTACAATGAGATCAACGAACCTAGGGCTCTGATACCAACTTTGTCACAACTCGGACCGTCGTGATTGGCACCCACAC
Organism: Solanum paucissectum; assembly: GCA_029582445.1. Lineage (NCBI taxonomy): Eukaryota > Viridiplantae > Streptophyta > Magnoliopsida > Solanales > Solanaceae > Solanum > Solanum paucissectum. Next base: position 9,945 of record JAJONZ010041356.1, read on the forward strand.
TAACCCTTCGGTGGGAGAACCATTACTGCAACCTAACTAAGCAACTTAACGAAAACTAGAACATTAAAAGATACGAAAGTATGTTTCAATGACTACTGAAATATGGAGTTCCCATAAACTCCGAAAGTTTAACAAATCAACTAACATAACTATTGCGGAAATTCAACCCCTAGAACCTGAAAGTCATTGTACCAAAACTCTGTAAACCAACAAATCTAAGGAAAATGGGTGCAACCCCTAAACTAACATAAGAAAAGTTTAACTAAACGGTCTGAGTCCAAAAAGAGTGGACTAAACAAGAAAGAATCCATGGCAGCCTGGAAGAACTGACTCACCCTTGAATCCGGTCTTAGATAAATGATCCCCTAGCTGAGTTCTATCAGTAGCCGCCTGAAGATGTCCTGTACTCAATAAAGAACGAGCAAGTGCAGTATCAGTACACAACCACAGTGTACTGGTAAGATCACGTGGCCACCCCAGTAAGCGAAACATAGGCAAGAAGTTACAACACAGTAAACACACATATACAGAATACATAGATAAATTATCATGTCATGAGTAACATACAGTTTCCAATATCAACGACAAGTAGACATTAATGTAATAATCACAGTGGTCCTCTCATGGAACCCACACCCAAACTATTAGTGTGTCGAAATGTGACACCCGATCCAATATATGTGTCGAAACGTGATACCAGATCCAATATATATGTCGAAACGTGACACCCGATCCAATATATATATCGGAACGTGACAACCGATTCAATGTATGTGTCAGAATGTGACACCCGATCCAGTCAACACAATCACACCCATAATGAACAACGCTCATAGTCATACAATTAAATATTGGTTTCATGGCATGTAATTGTTCATATATACTCATTTGAATTAGATTTGATTCGCATTCCCTTATTCACATACACGCATGCATATAATGAAGCAATTAACCGGCATATATCACACTTACAGGAAATCAAATAATCACCTACCTCAAAACCAAGCTTGAATCCTCCTAAGACACCTGAGCCTTCCCTTTCTAGATTCTTTCCGCTTGTTCTTGGTCTAAAAACAATTAAGTAATGCAAGGATCAATAAACAAGGCCTAATTTACCCAGATAATAATCAAACTACCAATCCTAGGCCAAACCCAAGATCCTAATACTCAATTAGGGTTTTTTCCACCATCAACTTCAGGACAAAACCCTCCCCCAATGATAATTACTCAAGATTCTAAGTTCTAAGAATCGAATTACGGATTGGAGGAGTAATTATATTACCTTTAGCACTAGAAATCATGGAAAACTATCAAGAACTGCTCTGGTTCGCCTCCTAGCTCTCAAGAATGAAGGTTTGCAGAAAATAACGATTTTGGGGTTTTTCCCCGACTTAACTCCCGACTGTCCAGCCACTGCGGGACCCAACCCGCCACAGCGCTCCGCCCTGGTGGAACTAACCCCGATCTGGCGGCTTGCACGAAGATAAAACTTGGAATTTAAGTTCTAAGATCTCATTTCACGACACACCTTCAAACCTGGACGCTCAAAAACTACAATTCCATGCCAATATCAGTTTTGGGAGTTCTACTCCCCCGAATTCGATTTCGTAAAGCCGTGCAGGATCCTTAACGTCTTGGCTATCCACTCATGTGATCAAATTCATAATCAAGCCCTCCCGTCTATTACCAGATTTCCCTAGACCTCACCTGACTCAGATTTCGTCCAAGTCTGGCTTAGGTTACAAATTTCCAAGTCACAACTCAAAAGTTTTCTGACCCAAATTCTTTCCCCATTGGGTTTTCCATAACGACGGGAACAAGTCGTTACATATATAGTATTAGCACTGGCATGGACAAGGTCCCCTCTCCAATTCTAATACAAAACATGTCTATAATTAATCTCAACATAAAATTTGTCAAAGAGATATAATGTTTGGTTGGCCATATGAGAAAAAATAATTCATGCATTACCAATATAGGAGTTCCTGGTGTCATATTAAGTTAATATGTAGTGTAAAATGTACTCGTATAACTATTTCATTATTAAACATCAGCATAACAACTCTTATATTAGTAATTCTGTAATATTTTTTAATATTATTCACAACATATATAAGCTAATATACTCACTGCATAGTTATTTTTATGAGATAATTGGCCCCTAATAATAGATCAACAAGTTCTTATAGACCAAAAATGAACATAATTCTGATGATTTCTTGATCTTTACGTAAGGATCCAATAGAAAATATGCAAACGGTTTTCTTCTCATTTAATTGCACAGATTTATCTTCAAAAGGATCGTTCTTTAATTTTTATCTTTTATGAGTAGATTATTAATTTTTTCCCCTATCTCTAAAGTGGCTTATGCACTACACTTGTTACCACAAAACGACGAAGCCAGGAGTGGAAGGAGGGATTTGAACCCTCAATCTCTTAAAAAATGAATTTACACCTAGCGTGACTTAAGTTCTTTAAGAACGCGAGACATAATTTATGAGATATTATGATCCCACTAAAAAATTATTTGTTTCGAAAAAGAGCAAATTACCCTTGTTTGTGAGGACCCAATTCTCATTTTCTAGGTAGTTACTTCATACAAGTTGGAAACTTAGCCAACTTACGTAACACTTACACTTTATTTTTTTGCACTTAATGAAGGTTTGATATGGAATAATTCAGATATTAGATTATTAGTGCATTTGTACTCATTAAGATTTAAGTACTTCCGAATAGGTTTTAATCATAAAGATCTAAAACAAAGTTTTAATATAATTAAAATATATTTTTTATATGAATAATATCCATCATCACTCTATCCTCAATCACCAGTCACCACCACTAGGCACCTTTGCCGCCGCAACCACCACCAGACTTGATTTCGACTTATAAAATCATAAAACTAAAGATGACCAACTTATGACTTGATTTCAACTTATAAGCACTCGACTTAAAAACACTTTTGGTATTTACTAAATGTATGACGATCTTAAAAAAATGCTTATGAACAAAATAATTATGTGTAATTACATAGACATGCCTAATTATGTATAGGCAGAAAAAAGTAAAAATATTATTATAATCTAGAGCCTAGAAATATTGGCATTGCCTAACTATAAAAGGACATAGGATCTCATGTACTGATGAACTACACACTTGTTATTATAACTTTGTGATATATCATA
>JAJONZ010041357.1:0-17330 GCA_029582445.1 Solanum paucissectum
AATAAAGCACAAACAAATAAAAATATTTGAAGTATATGATATTTGATCAAAGATAAGATGATCATAAAATTAATAGTATTCCTTACAAAGAATTCAACATGTTATATCATAAAATTAAAAGCGTAGCTGATACAGTTATAGATATAATATTTTAATACGATAAAATAAATTGTGTACTAATAATATTAATTCAATGTGCTCAAATAAATAAGTTAATAATTTGTATTATTATTATAACAAATTAAATATATTATTAAGTGCATAATATATTAAATTAATTATTTTTAATTATAAAATTATTACATTTTAAATCATTCGCGCAATGTGCGGGCACGTATACTAGTTATGGAATAGAATATATTTTGATCATCACATAATTGCAACAATAATGAAAACTAACTAGCTATTATTCTAATCTGGACAAAATTATGGCTGCTTGTTTATTACGCAACACATGCTACAAAACTTTACATTTTTTAACCAATTTGTAATTTGCAAAAGAAGTAGACAAAATAACATGGAGACCAACATCCACACATATTCCAACGATAGACCACTGATTTCAACTAGCAATCACACATACTACTTATACCCAGATTAAACAGATTGGAGCATATTTCACGAGATAAACTAACAGGAAGAAATTAACAATTGAAACCAATACTAACTAACAAATAAAATAAAGATTTGGTTGAATAAATTTCTTACAGAATAACCCATTAAGCCTAGCACGAGGTCAACTTCAAGGAAGCAAACAAATTGATTTATCTTAGACGAATCCAGTAATTGGCAACATTTTATAAAGTTTGGTTGATCTTTTGATATTAGCAACTATATAGATCTAAAGCTAAAGTAAGATCCGAACAAGGCATGTTGGACAATAAGACAATCCGAAGATTCAAAAATGGAGGAAACCAACTGTTAACGTCAACAAACAATAGATAGAATGACAAACAATCTTCACATTAACTAGTTAAAGATCTGCCCCTATTTTCAAATAGAAAATGCCATTTACAGTAACCAGGTGAATGCACTCCTTGATGTTTAAGACAAGTTGGTGCGATAACCATGTTGAGCACTTTTAAGTCCAACAATCAAGCACATGGATCAATGTAGACTTAGCATATATTTAAACAAGTATCACATTTGCAACCTAATAATCAAGTGCTGGACATCTAATTTAAAAGCTCACGGATAGGTATTCGGTTGAAGGAAAGCGAGTGTTGGAATAAGCCAAGGTTTGGAAGGTAACAAAATCTCGTCCTTGTCCTTAAGTCAAGTTTCTCGGAGCAGCGAGCTGGGACGACGAGCTTGAGAGGGCAGCGATTCTTCCACCACAAAAGCCAAATACGAATAGCAAACCAAGAAAATCTGAATGGGGACCTTCTCGGAACTTAGAACAAGAAAGCTAAATATAAAATTTTAAGTGTAAAGTTACTACTGCTTCAAAACCAAACTCAAAACCGTCCCCCTTTAACACCGATGGATAGGGGGGTTTATATAGAGGAGATAGGGGGTCGATTTAGGAGGGAAAACGAGTGGGAAATTGAATTTGAAATCCGAATTCCTTTTTTCCAAAGCCATCAGTGAAGAGATTTGGAAATCCCTGAAAAGGGGGAAAAGGGGACGTGAGGGTTTGACATTGAAGTTGCTAGGGTATGGGTTCTGCAGGTAGTTGGATGAGATTTCTGGATTTGCTAGATTTTTTGGGTTGCGTCTGGATGAGGAAGAACGAGGTGGGGTCGGTTTCTGCGTGAAAAGGGAGAAGAACGAAGAGTACAGGGGGTCGTATGGTGTTGATGTACGTATGTTGTTATGGGCTGGTAATGTTTTGGAATTGTTATTGTATTGTTACTGTATGTAATGTATTGAAATGTTGGGTGTGTCTTTTGTGAACAATTGAAAATGGGCCTGGGCTGATAATTGATTCAAATTGGGGGCAAAAATGAGGCTACAAGTGTAATTGAAAAGATGACCAAATGGATAGCAAACTTGGCCATGTGAATTAAAAGTTTTAACCAAAATTGAATTTAGTTGGTGAATTCGGCTAAATATTAAATAAGACGGATTAATATAAATTAATTAACGAGTTTCTTACTCTTAACAAAATAAAATAATTAACTCAAAATATAAGCTATTACTTAATTAAATTAAATAACCAAATATTTAAATAAAACTAACATCTTTTTGAGACGATTTTTGAATATTTATAAAATAAACTAGTTATATAAAAATATATTTATTATCAAAAATTATAAAAGTGACCAAAATTACTTCAAATACTTGAAAAATATTTTGAACTTTATAAAAACTAATTATTTCAAATCGTTTGGAATTTTAAGAAGTTCGATGATTAATTCTTACTGGGGAGGGTCAAAATTGGGTGTCAACAATTGGATCTCATGTCAATTTTGGAGAAACCTGAAACTTCCTAAAGCTGATCACATGAATCAATACGAGGTATCGAGTACTTATTTTTTATGGTAACCTTATTCAAATGATGATAATAAATACACCTACATATATATCCATCCTTCTACTTCACAAATAACACCGGAGCACCCTACATAAATACACTCATCCAATGAACTCTTTGCTTAACAAATCCAATAACTGATACTTCAACTCATTCAATTCGAATGTTCCAAACCATAAAAGAGGAATGGAAATTGGCTAAGTGTCTTGTTATAAGTCAATAAAAAATCAATATCACGATCAGGTGGAAGGTGGAAGAACTTATATAGGTCAGTTGGAAATACCTCTAAAAACTCACTCACCATTGAAATAGACTCAAGCATAAGAATTTTCACACTAGTGTCTCGAATACGCACCAAGTAAGCCAAATATCCTTTCTTCACTAAGCGACGACCCTTAATGAATGATATCATCCTTTTGAACTGTGACTAAGAAAATCTCTCCACTTTACTATAAGAATTCTAGGCATAACTAATGTAACTATCTTAGCATGACAAATTCAAAATTGTGTGGAAAGAAGATAACACATTCATCCCAAGAATAACATCAAAATCTAGCATATATAAGACCTTCAAACCCACTTGAGTATCATATCCCTTCAAAGTAACTACATACGATCGATATACTCGATCTACCACTATGAAATATCCAATAGAAGTAGAATCATGTACATGCAAATAAAGTGACTCACATACCATATCCAACTAGAATAACAAATCCGCTAGCCCTCACACTACTCAAATCCCTCACATCGATTCATCTCTAAATCTTTGGAAGCATTTATCACTTTTTGAAATTGAACACCAGAAACAGCAACTTAAGAAACTCGCATGTGACAAAAAATAATCAAACCTTTGAGAAATATTCTAACTCTCTCAGCCTCGATAGGAAGTTACATTGAAGTGTGTCTAACCAAGACATTGAATTTAACCTCATATTTAGTGACTGGCATATCCTCTTGTTGCAAACCCTCAAATTTAACCCTCTCACACTCCTTCTCATTGTGTGAAATAAACCACCTGAGTAAACTGAGTCAATGAGAGTGAAGATTGTAACATCTCAGCCTTAGAAAAGGATAAATTTCGAAGAACTAATTTGAGATTTGTTCAAGTTAAGCTTAAGTTGTGAGTTTTGGGTCCACTTCAAATGACTATAACTTTCAGTACAAGATGATTTAGGTGGCCTTTAAGATATGAAATGCAAGGTCTTTGAATCCTCTTTCCAACGCCACCGAGTTTCCTAAGTTTTGAGTTCAGATGAGGGAGATATGCCTGTTTGAAGTCAGCCTGTCCAGATAAGGAAAGTTACCCAAATTAATGAGGGGTATTTTGGTCTTTTCCTTACCCCATCAGCTTTAATGCATTTTTCATAATATTTTAGGGGTCAAAAATGATTTTGTCAGTTTTCACAATCCTAAATTACGCTTAGGGTTTAAAGAGAAGTTCAAGAAGAGGAAAAAAGGAGAAAAGAAGAGAGGTTCAAGGCGTTCGTCAAGGTTCTTGAGAATTGTCGAGGAATTTCGCCAAGGGTTTGATACCTAAGAGGTATGTAAGCTTCCATAGTGATGGTTTCATTCACCCACACGCCAATGATGATTTACATTATCGAACTCATCCATAAAGATTGAGAAATTTAAGTTCTTGATGAGTGTTCTTGAAATGTTGCCCTCCATTCTTGAATTTTGATGTTTGGTTGAGTTCTTGAGGCAAGGATCCTATTAATGAGTGTTGTTCTTCAAAGTTTTCAAGTAGATTCTCATGTAATTAAGTTGGGTAAACTAAACTAAGAGTGTTTGGAAGAAACCATTCGATTCTAGGCGAATTAGGGTCAGAAAATGAGAAACAAAAATCGTTGGGTTTTCTAGGTAGGGGGCTGGCGCGCCGCGCCAGCAGTGCACCAGGAAGAGTCCTCTGAAATTTAGGGGCTAGTAACCTGTGCCACTCAGTGCGTCAGGGTCGCCTGCCCCCATCCTTTTTCCGCCGTTTAACCCGTCTGAGTTCTTTTACATTGTACCTTCACTCATGTCTGATTCTAACTACTCTAAAGTACATCTAAACATCAAGAGATCCTACATAACATGAATCATAACCCTTGAATTCATAATTCAAATTCAAGGTAGATATAAGAGTAAAGTCTTGAGATGTCTTTTGAGTCATTTCAAAAATTCTTTTACAATCTTTTTAAAGCTTGTTTTAAGACTTGAGTACTTCAGTTCGAGGATCAGGAGAGTTGAGTTCATTTTCAAAATGAATATATGGGAACTAAGTAGACGAGTTCATACAACTCAAAGTCCTCATAAACCATGTAGTCAACGTGGGTCGAAAGGATCATACTTTTTAGATGATTCCTTATTGCCTTTAAGCATAGCTTAGTGGATCCACTTAGTTGAGGATGTCTTATACTCCGGTAAGGTATAACATAGTTCTGGCAGCGTGGGCGAGACACTGTATCATCACATAGCTTATAGTGATAGTTTTCGATTAGACAATCTCTCAAATTGAGTTATTTTGTATTTATAGATACATTGAGTTGTTATCTACTATTTTAAATGCTTTATATAAACTTCATCTTCATTGTTGTTTTTATATTGTATTGACTTGAGTATCCATGTGTTGAGGTTGAGTTGAGTAGAGTTGAGGTGAGTATGTTTCCTTGTTTTCAAGTTCAAGCTTTGATATTACGTTCAATGTTCCCCTTACATGCTCGTACATTCAATGTACTGATGTCATTTGGCTAGCATCGTTTCATGATGCAGATATAGGAGATCAGGGTCATCAACATGCGCTTCATTGATACCACTTGCAGTTCCAGAGTTGTTTGGTGAGCCTCTTTGCTTTCAGAGGATCCCTTATTTATTATTTTAGTTTTGTTATGATGATCATAAGTCTTGTCCCAAAATCCCACACAGTATTAGAGGCTTAATAGATAGACAGTAGTAATTAATGAGTCTCTTTTTTATTTCCTTTGTTAATGTGTGAGAGTCGAGTTTCCTTCTTTGGTCAGTTGAATGTTCTTATACATTTCTGAGTTATTTCCTTTAAGACATTTGAGTTAAAGCTTGTATTTGAGTTTATCTAATGTTGAGTAAGTCTTCCGCTGAGAGTCGAGCTAGGCCAAGGGTTCGCTTGGGCCAGCAATGATTTTCAAGTGCCGGCCACGTCCAGGGTGTAGGCTTGGAGCATGATAGAGATGATCCAGTTGACCTACTATTAACGTAATATCTCCATCACTAATTGATAGGGAAAATATTATAAAAATAATGTATAGTTAACTCCATGGGACTCCACTAATTCAAGATTGTGCAACCTCTCATGACAGCTAACTATAAATTCATATTCATCCTCAGTTAAAGCACCAATATAAGTCGGAGGATTCATCACTCTAAACCTTCCGAACATCTTTTGATCATCAATTTTGAGTTGGAATAGAGTTCTAACCTTTCTTATTCTTCTTCTTCTTCTTTGGTTATTCACCATTAGCTTCATTGATAAATTTATTTATTGCACTCCTCATTTTCTAGAAAATATTTTATTTTAATATTTTATATTTTTATATGAATATGAGTGATCATAATATAAGCTATTGTTTTTGCGACTAATACAGGCTTGAATTGAAATAAGTATTATTTCATCGTAATTTTGTTCGTTTGTTTTTATAAAAATAAATATATCAAATTATATAGGTGAAAAATGAAAAATCACCTTTTATTGAGAGGGTTAGTCAACCATTTTAGCTTTTAAATGCTCATTTTTGTTACCATTTTTATATTATTATGTTATTTAAATGAAAGCTCATGCTTTCCAACTAAATTTGTGGAATTGAGATACCTATTTTGATGGATGTGAATTGATTTGAGTTTAATTTTTCGTGATTTTAGGAATTTTGGAAAGAACATTTATTTAGTTAATGGTATTTTGATAATTAAAGAAAGGAAATGTGTCGACTCTCGATTTCAGGAAAAAATATGTATTTATGTCATTGATTTCAAATATCTCTCTCAATTTAAACATACAACGTATAAGAAAAATATGTATTGTATTTCAAAAATCAAGAATACAAAAGAGTGTACAAAATTGTTTTAAAAAAGTAATACGATATATATATATATATATATAGTGGCGAAGGCAGGATTTTCATTGAGGGGGTTAAAAAAAAATAAGTACACACACTAATAGTTGAAGAACTAAACGCAACAGGAAGCTCAATAATCAAAAGACAAACAACAGGGAAGAAGAAAGAAAATAGAAAACAGTGAAAACTATTTTGCAGAGAAGGAGTTGCAGATTATTTTATTTAATACGTTCAGTGGCCTAATATAGGCTTACAGAATTCGTGGAATCATAATCCTACTAAACTACTTTCCCTAAACTCTAGGTAAACAAATTTGCACAAACTACAACTAGGAAAATATCAGGAACTAATTAAATAACAAAGTGACAACTATCGGCTAGAAAATAGCTATTGCAAGACTTAGTCAAACTAAAAAACTATGCTGATGTTGTACGACTTTAACACCTCCTCTCGACATCAGCTCTAGTCTTAGCAATGCCTAGCTCCTGACGAAAACTTTAAACTTATTGGCACATAAGCTTTTTGTAAACAAGTCTGCAAGTTGTTGTTCTGTTTTAATATGCTCCAAGTTGATCTCCTTGTAACACTTTTTCTCTGATGAAGTGGTAATGTATTTCCACATGCTTAGTCCTTGCATGAAAGACGGGATTTTCGACTAAACGGATTACTGACTGATTGTCACAGAACAAGGAAATTGCATAGCCAACTAGTTGCTTTAAATCCTTCATCAGCAGCATAAGTCATGTACTTTCTTGAGCTGCAACTACTATTGCCCGATACTCAGCTTCTGTTGTTGACAACAACACTATTGGGTTCCTTTTGTTGCACCAAGAAACTGCTCCAACTCCAAGCTTAAACGCAAATTCAGTAGTTAAACGACGAGTATCATGATTTCCTGCATAGTCAGGGTCGCAGTAACCAACCAACTTACATTCTTCACTTCTTTTATACAGAAGACCATAACCAATTGTACTTTTCACATATCTTAGCATTCGTCGAGCATCCTCCATATTATGCTTATTTGGATTGTGCATGTAGCGACTCATCACACCAACTCCAAATGAAATATCGGGTTGAGTCTGAGTTAAATAAATAAGACTTCCTACCAATTGTCGATACTTTGTCACATCTTCTAAATCTTTTCCTTCATGTGCTCACATTTTGACATTTGATTCAATTGGAGTTGCAATTGGCTTGCACTCCAACATTCCAAATTTCTTCAACAAGTATATGGAATACTTTCGTTGATGAAGAAAAATTTCTCCTCGAGTACGATCAACCTCCAAACCAAGAAAATGATTAAGTTGTCCAAGTTCTTTCATATGAAATTGGACAGATAAATTTTTCTTCGTTTGAATGATTTCTTCTTCATTATCCCCAGTTGCAATCAAATCATCAACATATACTAGCACTATAGCTAGCTTCCCTCCATTGAATTTGACAAACAAACTTGAATTTGCAGATGTAATTAAATAACCACTTTGAGTTAAAAATTCAGCAATTTGATCGTACCAGGCCCTTGGCAATTGATTTAATCCATAGAGCGCCTTCCGCAGCTTACAAACAAATCCAGGGTGCTCTTGACTTTGGAAACCCATTGGTTGAGCCATGTAAATCTCCTGATCCATCTCCCATGTAAAAATGCATTTTTAACATCCATCTGCCATAAATTCCAATCTTTGCTAGCAGCAAGTGCAAGTAAGACTCGCACAGTTGTAAACTTCGCCACTGGGCTGAAAGTTTCATCATAATCCAAATCATATTCTTGAGTAAATCCCCGAGCTACCAAATGAGTTTTATGCCTCTCCACCAACCTAATTGTGCGGCGTTTTATTTTATAAATCCATTTACATGATATAGGTTTCACATCTTTTAGCTTCGGCACAAGTTCCCAGGTTTAATTTTGTTCTAGTGCGGCGATCTCCTCCTCCATTGCTCTAGTCCACACTAAGTTTTGAGCTACTTCTTCAAAGCTTTCAGGTTCTTTTCCAGATTCGTCTTTTATTATTATTGCATTGGCATATTTGGGATTTTGCCTCCGAACCCATTCTGACCTTCTCGTCTTGGATTGTGGAGCACCTGGTACTTCTCCTTCATTTGTTTCACTGCCTTCACAAAATTCTGGTATGGACTTTTGTTGTTGTTACGACAGGCGGAGAGCAGTGCCCTATAGGTCTAATTCCTGCTTTCCCTTGGTATCGGTCATTTTTAATCCCGGCGTATTTCGGATGCTTGAAGGCCCCGTTGACACGAAGTGATTTAGAAAGATTCTTCTTTATCGATGGTGATCGGTCATGGTATCCATAGCCCTGCTTCTTTTTTGGCCAAATCCTGATTTCGTTTTGCTTCTCCCGATCGTCGAGCCTGATCAACTCGACTCTTTTCCCTGCCCCCCGGCTTCTCACTTTGTTTCGTTGTTAGCTGGTGAACAATTGATTTCCCAAAACTACGAGTTGCACCTTGTTCAACATCGGCGTCTTCACTTGATCAAAAATAAGTAATTTGCAACTTATTTTTTAGATCAGTTTGGTCTGATAATATCTCCTTTTCCGCAGACCACCATGAAGAGGTTTTATCAAATACAACATGTTGTGATATATAACACCTTTCAATTGTAGGGTCACTACATTTCCACCATTTTCTTTGATTATCATAGCCTATAAAATGCATTTAACAACTTTCTTGTCCAATTTGCTACGTAACTGATCAGGTATAAAAACATAGCATACACATCCAAATACTCGCAAATAACTAACATTAGCTTTCATATTCCACAACTTCTCAAAAGGTGAAATAAAACCTAACCTTTGTTGAGGAAGTCTGTTGATGACATATGATGCAGTCCTCATTGCTTCTGCCTAAAATCTTCCTGGGACATTCTTGGCGTGTAACATAGTGCTACATATTTCTGCTAAATGTCTATTCTTCCTCTCTGCAATGCAATTTTGCTGTGACGTGTAGGCACAAGTATATTGATGGAAATTCCACATTCCCTTAGGTATTGAGAGAACTCAACTAAGTTGTATTCCCTTCCGTTATTTGTTCTTAAACAACAAATTTTCTTTCTCAGTTCTCCCTCAACTGTTTCCTTGAACTCTTTAAACTTAGAAAAAGAATCAGATTTTTCTTTCATAAAGAAAACCCAAACATACCTAGAGAAATCATTAATAAACATCACCATGTACTTCATTCCACCAATTGATGATTGCTTGACCGGTCTAAACACATCAGAATGAACTAATTGTAGTGATTCATTAGCTGTAAATTTGGACTCTACAAACGACAACTGGTGAGCTTTACCGAATTGGCATCCTAAACAAGCGATGTCTACTCTTACTTCAAGTTGAGGAAGACCCTTGACCCTTGACTTCTTCATTATAACACCTAGTTTGGAATAACTCACATGACCCAATCTCATATGCCACAAATCAGTAGTCTCATTATTATTTATCTTTTCTACATATGCAGACACTACAGACATCACATAAGCGGACTATAATCTACGCCCCTTTATAATTGGATTTTCTAAGTTCTTGAGATCCTGATAAATCCTCACATCATCAAGACAAAACAAGATATAGTTTCCAGATATTGTTAATTGTGACACTGAAAGTAAGTTTTTCCTCATACTTGGAACATGATAGTCATTCTGAAATGGTATTTGATTGATCCCTTATTGAAGAGAGACTGTCGTCTTATCAATATGAGCTATCGATAACCTTGAATTATTAGTTGTCACCACAACACGACTACCCTTGTACACTAATGGATCCTGCAACTTTTGTTTATCACCAGTCATATGATTTGCACAACCCGAATCAATGATCCAGTCGTTTTCATGATCAATTGATTCAAATATAGTCGATGAAAGTGCTAAATCCTCCTCTTCTATAGCGAAAAATGCTTCAGCATCCCAAACATCTTCACTTTTCTCGTTGGAATTTGAGGTAGTTGTGTTAATTTCGACGGACTGTTTCTTGAACCAACAATCTTTTTCCATATGCCCCTTCTTCCCACAATTGTAACACTTCCCTTCGAATCTTCTATCGTTCTTTTGATTCTTCGAAACTCCTCTTGAGCAAAAAAAATCATCTCCATGAAAATGTTTCTTTTTAAACCCACCAGCAGCTTGTTTGATGTTCCTGCTTTTGTTGGTGTAAAGGGCATCTTCCTAATTCTTAATAGAGAGTCATGCCATTTGCTTCGCCATGGCTTCTTGGCCAGCAAGTAAATTTTCAAACTCAACAAGTGATGGCTGATTTGGCCATCCATGTACAATAACAACAAAACCTCTACATTCAGATCTCAAACCATGGATAATAATTATTTTTACCATGGTTTCCCCAATTGGTGTTGTTGAATCCAAATCTGAAATTTCACGGCACATTCTTTTGACTTTGTGAAAGTACTGGGCAATTGTCATATCACGTTGCTCTGTTGATAATAAATCGCTCTTCAAAAGTTGTAGCATTGCATCGTTCTTCTTTGAGAAAAGTGCAGCAAGTGTGTCCCACGCTTCTTTCGGCATTTTAGCATCACGAGCATGCTCCAACACATCTTCGTCGATTGTTGTTCTGAGCGCAAACATTGCTTTGCCTGCTTTGATCTTCCATCTACGCAACGTTCCATTGGTATCCTCTGCCTCTGGTTGGGTAACTTCACTTCCATTGACGACTTCCCAAAGATCTTGGCATTGCATATAGGACATTATACAAGTTGCCCATGGATTGTAATTTTGGTGATTGAGCTTTTTTATTCCACCAACTACTTGAAGATCATTCATCGTGCTGGCTCTGATATCAAATGAAGAACTAAATGCAACATGAAGCTCAATAATCAAAAGTGAAATAACAAGGAAGAAGAAAGAGAAGAGTAAATAGTGAAAACTATTTTGTAGAGAAGGAGTTGTCGGTTATTTTATTTAATATGTTCAGTGGCCTAATATAGGCTTACAAAATTTATGGAATCATAATCTCACTAAACTACTTGCCCTAAACTCTAGGAAAACAAATTTGCACTAACTACAACTAGGAAAATATCAGGAACTAATTAAATAACAAAGTGACAACTAACGACTAGAAATAGCTACTGCAAGACTTAGTCAAACTAAAAAAAAATGTTGATGTTGTACGACTTTAACAATAGTATCCACATATAAATGAGTTGAATTAGATATAAATAGGTCAGGTCGGATCAGATATAAATGGGTCAGGTCAAATATAAGTAAGTAGATAAAAATCAATTCTAATAGAAAGCAGCAGCGGCAAGCTAAAATGTGATTAAAAACAATGCTACCCGGACTCAAACTCTCGCAGCCGAGAAGATTTCACAGAATCTTAAACCCAGTTCACCACTAAACCAAGCCAAAAAAATTTGACAGAATCTTGAACCCAGTTAACCACTGAACCAAGCCTTTAACTTATACTGAGGAGGGTCATTATTAAATATATACTCGTAAATCAATAAATCGATGATGAAAAGCCCATGGGTGCACGGGCCCAATATTTATTTAGAACTTAATTTTTAATTGATATTGATCTAGTGATTTTAATTTTTAAATTTGAATAAATTGTGTGTGTGTGTGCGTGCGTGCGTGTGCGTGTGTGTGCGCGCGCGTGCGTGTGCGTGTGTGTGCGCGTGTGTGTGTGGTAGTAAACGCATTTTAATTTTTTTAATCTAAAATAAATTATACATATTTGTGTAGCAGTAAATCGTCTCTCTCCTTTTTCTCAAAAATCTTATATTTGTGGACATTGTCCTTTATTTTCTATAATTGAAGGACATATATAAAAATCATTGTTAATTCATTTGGTTTTTTTTCTTGTAAATTAAGTAAGTTATGCGAAAATTTAAGTATTGTTGCATTACTAATTTAGGGAATAATATTTTTTAAATTAGTTTAATTCTTATAATAGTATCTACAATGTTAATCCCTATATAATTTGTCTTTTAACGAAGTTGTCCCTTAAGTATCCTGTATAATTTTTCTTTTAACGAAGTTGTCCCTTAAGTATGAGCTTAGTTATTTTGAGCTCCTGATAAAAAAAATACATTCTAATTTAAGTCTTTAAAATTTTATGAGTACAATAGAATTTCTCCATTTTAATTCATTTGTCTAATTTTAAGTATCTTAAGTATATCATATATAACTCACTCTTAAAATTTAGAATAATTTAAATTTTGATTACCCATAAAATATTTCATTATGTTTATTAAATTTTCAATAACATTGTGGAAATTTGTATAGTACACTGATTTTTTCTTACTTTTTTGAATAAAATTTATTCTATTCATATAATTAATTGGTGCTAACATAAAGATAAATTACTTTAAAATTGAAGTAGGGCCCATATTTTTTATATATATATATATATATATATAGTTGGATATAATATTGTTGATGTGGCACCTCTCAAAAGCTAGGATTATTATTTATCTTTTTTATATATTTTTTGAGCTTTTTCTTAGTTTTAATTTGTGTAATATGTTTGAAAAACGAATGTCATCTCATTTATTAATAAAAAAAGATGAAACGACCATTTTCACCTTTACCTTTATTCTTTTTGTTTCATTCGCTACTAATAAATGAATTTAAAAGACTCATAAATAAAATACAAATAAACGTTGCAATAACAAACCATCATTAATTCCACCTTAAATGACTATTGTAACCGATTTAACATGCACTTAAAACTCAGAATTTGAAGCAAAATTAGAAGCAATCGTTACTTTGTGCAAAAGTCTCATCATAAATTTGCTAAGCAAATTGGCCATCTGTTGCAATTCCCCAATATTTATAAATAAAAATTGGTCCTTCTTCCCAAGTCTATACAACATTATCAAACTCAATCATATTTTCTTTGTGCTATCTTTTTTTTTAATCATAATTGTTTTGTGATTATATGCAGTTAAATATCATTATCGGCATCCAAATATTACCACCGAAAATGTCATTTTTTTTCGCAAGCAACAGAAAGATCTCAGGTGAAATTATTAGAATCTCAGCCATTCGTTTATGTGAATATCATCACCGAAAATTTTATTATTTTGCAGGCAACAGAAAGATCTCAAGTAAAATTATTTGGATCTCAGACATTCGTTTAAGTGAATATCATCACCAAAATTTTCATTTTTTTGCAGGCAACAGAAAGATTTCAGGTAAAATTATTAGGATCTCAGGCATTCGTTTAAGTGAATATCATCACCAAAAAATTCATTTTTTTGCAGGCAACAAAAAGATCTCAGATAAAATTATTAGGATCTCAGGCATTCGTTTAAGTGGAGCAAATGAGCACTACAAGTATATTATCTTTTCAAATGTTTCTATAATTTTCATAAGTTATTCTATTTTACATGTTTGTTCTACTTGTGGAGTTTGAAGAACATTTCTATCTATAGAGTGTATTGAAGCAAAAGGGAAATATAAAACAATTGGTAAAGAACAAAGGAACAATCAAAGGTGAAAATCTATTTGGTTTGTATTTTTTTCTCCAGTGCCAGATGGTTAACAAAAAAAGAAAAAACAAGCATGTCAGTACTTTTTGTTTTAATTATACTGTAACTATACTATTTGAGAGAGAATAATAACGAACTTGAAAAGTGCACTATTAGAAATTTAAAATAGTTTAATATATGAGTTCTTGCTCGATAAAGCACTATCATTCACAAGTATTTTGATATCTTTGACTCACCTATTTACCTATAGTTTTTTTTCTTTCTTCTACCAACGAATGTTATTATAGCTACCCACACTTTATATGAAAATTAACATGTTAAAAATTTATAAAGTGTATATATATACACACAAATTTAGGAGATGAATGAATATTAAAACAATTCTTTATGGTTTATAGCATTTAAAGAATTTTCAGCCATTTAGCATTTAGTTCATAAACTATAGTAGTAAATCAATTTTTAAATTAATAATAAATTTATAAAATGAATAATCACGTCACGCGAATCGCATTCAAATTCACTAGTTAAAGATAAAGTTAAGGAACAACATGCCAACAATCTTTTTATTAAAACTGAAGTTGGGCCCACACTTTGAAGATAAAAGTTAAAGTGCATAGAAGAATGAAATAGGAGTCGGGTTATTTTTGTCTGACTTGAAAAGGTACATGGTCAATAGCACAAAGTACAATAGATTTGTAGCAAAATAATTACAAAATACCGAAAATGCCTCTATGCCAACCAGACATGTTGACGGGAAGGAGCTTGCTTGGTGCAAACTCCCTCTTATATAATAAGAGAAAATGCCTGAATTGAAATAAGTAGTAATAATTTTCATTCTATTTTTGTTCATTTGTTTTTTGATTAAAATAATACATTCAATTATGTATGTGAAAAATAAAAAATCACCTTTTATTGAAAAAATTAGTTTAGCTTTATAAATGATAGCTTTTGTTATTTTGAAAATAGAATGAATTAATTAAATATTAGACATACTATTGCTGACAAATTTTAAAATGAAGAGATGTGTGTAATAGAATAAAAATTAAAAAAATTAAAAACTTTAGCACGGTATAAAAAATAAATAGATTTGTGATATATTAATAAAAACGAACACTTGATAAATTATATTAAGCGAAGTGATAAGCTATAAAAATTCAATATTAATGATCTAATAATTTTAAATAGTGAACAATGTAATAAGAAAATTATGAAACATTAAATGTTATTTAATAAATACGTGATTCGTTATTTATATTTTATATATTACTTTACTTTACTATATTTTATAAGCCAACATGCATGGGACGAACACTGCATCATTTAATAGTACATAAGCTTACGTGAGTTGTACTATAAACAATTAATTTTTTTAGCCTATGTAGACACGTGTGTTGCAGCCCCATGGGACGAACACCTATCTATCTTTTTCACTTTTTATTTCCCAGTCTC
Organism: Solanum paucissectum; assembly: GCA_029582445.1. Classification (NCBI taxonomy): domain Eukaryota; kingdom Viridiplantae; phylum Streptophyta; class Magnoliopsida; order Solanales; family Solanaceae; genus Solanum; species Solanum paucissectum. The sequence continues at coordinate 15,451 of JAJONZ010041357.1, forward strand.
ATTTTTGTTCAGTCTCTTTCCTTCTCACTTTCCTTACGTCTTCTCTGTAAACCTCTGAAATTTAGGGTATTTTTTGTGAGAATTGGATGAATTTTCTTTCTGATCTTGTTTTATTATTATCGATACTAATTTGATATATTTTATATTTGTTACTTTTCAATTATTTTGAATATAATTTCTTGCTGGAATTTCAAATACACATTAGTAATTTTACCTGATACATGTATGCATTATGTCTCTTTGATTAATTTTATCGCTATTATCTCATTACTGCATAATCAAATTATTGAAATATTAGATAGCTTATTCAGATAGTTAGTTAATACTGTAGCTTATTCAGATAGTTAGTTAATATTGTTTGAGTTAGTTAACTTAATAAAACAATTGTGTACAGATTCAATTGAGCTACTTAGACAGTCTAGAAGCTTCTACTTAATTCATATACGTGTATATATACATACATCATTACTTGGAATAAGATACTTTTCTTCTTCCCCAAATAATCTCTTCAATTTCGTTCCTCTGTTCAAGTCTGTTTCTCACCAAGTTCATGTTACCTCCATTAATGGAGGTCTGATAAGCTCAATTCCTCTTCTTTTAACATGGTATCAGAGCCTAGTGTGCTCATCGCTCAATCGTACTTCACATAGTTTTCAATTTCTTTTCCCAAAATTCATTCGATTCTCATCTTATCCTTTCCTCCTGAATTTCTCTGCTCATCATCTATGGCAGAAACCAGTCAAACTGATGGAACCAATCCACTTCACATCAGAGCCAATCCACTCTACATTCACCCAGCGAAAAGTACTGGATCTATACTTGTGCCATCTGTTTTCGACGGCACTGGATACAGATCATGGAGAAGAAGCATCCTCCGAGGTATTTCAGTCAAGAACAAAATGGGCTCATCACTGGAAAATGTGTGAAGCCACCTTCAACAGATCCTACATACATCTTGTGGGAATAATGTGACGATATGGTCATTTCGTGGATTCTGAATTCACTCTCCACAGACATCGCAGATAGCCTTCAATACGTCAACAATACAAAGGAATTATGGCAGGAGTTGGAAGACAGGTATGATCAACCAAATGGAGCAAAATGCTATCAGATCCAAAGAGAAATCAATGGTCTAACCCAAGGTGTTCTCGACATTACTTAATACTACACAAAGCTGAAGAAACTATGGGAAGATCTCAATGATTTAGATGCCAGTGCTTTGTGTAATTGTGTGTGTATGTGTGGAGCAAAGGCTAACTCACACGAGGTTGAACAGGACAAACAATTAATCCAATTTCTTATGGGGCTGAACGAGGTTTACACTGTGGTTAGATGGAGTATTCTGATGATGAATCCCTTACCAACTATAGCACAAAGATTTTCCATTCTCATTCAGGAGGAGAAACAACGTGAGGTTAGGCCACCGAATCAATCCATCAGTGAATCTACTTCTCTAAATGTTGGAGTTCAAAATGCAGGTAGAAACCAGTTCAGAACAAACTACACTCAACACATTAACATCAATAACTCAAGAGGCTATTACAATTGTTATACCCCATTTTAACTCGAGGTCAAAACGTGTACAACATATTGGTAATTTCCAAATTATTAACTAACTTAAGAAGTCGCCACCTAATTATTACGGTGAATTAGGACACCTAAATATTTAACTAAATAATACTAAAATTGACTTCAATTAAGGTCTACTAACTTAAAAAGATTCTAGGTAAGGGTTCTAGTTATCCTAAAGGGAAGGGGTGAGGCATCCTTTAAGATCCGTTAAAGACGGTTACCGGCCAAACTTAGGTTAATTAATTTTAAAAGAAAGATATGAGTACTAAAGATTAAGTAATTGAGTAACCAAGTTGGAAAACATTTTT
>JAJONZ010041358.1:0-10332 GCA_029582445.1 Solanum paucissectum
AGTAGTTCTCCAAATTTGGAGAACTACTACCCACCTCTCTATAAATGGAGGATAGAGAGTAATTTGGAGGGGGGTTGGAGAGCCCATTCTCTATTTTACTCTCTAAATATAGAGAATAGAGAGTAAAATAGAGGTGGGTTGGAGATGGTCTTAGGAATTTAAAATATGGCCAAAGGATTGCAAATTTAGCCGATTGAGTGGCATATTGCATTAGAAATTTAGCCAATTGAATTTAGAATGTAGCCAAATCGAATCAATTAGCTAAATTTGACTGAAATTGAAATAAGACGAATAATTATCAATTAATTATTTGAGCTTCTTAATCTAAACAAGATAAAATAATTATCAAGACATAAGCCAATTATTTAAAATGAAGACTAATTTACACATGATTATGAAATTAACTAATTTAAAGAAAGTAAGCATGTATTTATATTAAACACTATTTTTAGGCTATTTATTAAATATTTATATAGTAGATAAAAATTATATATAAATTAATATAAATATATAAAATTATATAAGTATTTCTGAAAACTAACAAGATTGTTTTGATAAATTTTTATTTAAGACGATGATTTAAATTGTTTGAAATTGAAGAAGCTCAATAATTAACCTAAATCGCATAGGGTCGAAATTGGGTGTCAACAATTGCCCCATTCTTTGGGTAAGATTGATGAAAGAGAACCCAGGCAAAGAAGATTAACAAATCCAATTTAGACCGAACCCATTTTCATCTCTTTTAAAGAAAGGCTCGATATAGATTTTGAGGAATTATGGTCTGACCCTAGCATTGAGTTTCCTATATATATCAAGTTAAATGATAATTCAGGTCATTTATAGTTCAAAACAACGCTTAATTTGATGTACGATTTTGAAAGAATTCAAAAGCTATCCCGATATCAAATTATGAAGTAATCGGAATGCTCAAGAATAAGATTTGAGAAAGACTGTTGAAATACAGTCGAGTTTTCAACATTAAGCCCGCCTACATATCCCTAAACTTGGGGTATCAGGCTTTCTATAGTTCAACTCGATCGGTTGAAAAGAAAATCACTTTTGCTAAGATATCCTTCGGTTGGGAAGAATGAAAAATAAGTTGAGTATGAAAAAGAGGGCTTGCAATCTTTTAGTTATTGTAACACCCCAGAAATTTTTTGAGCTAGAACTCAAACCATCCTTCGTAGTGAGTAAGGTTTTAGCAAGGAATTTAATTTTTTCCCAAGTGTTAAGGTCACTAGATGTAGCACCTTGAGTTCCAAAAAGAACTAAAGAGAAAATCATTCAAGTAATTCCTAAGCTCCTTTAAGTTTTGGGTCAACTTCAAACGACCATAACTTTCTGTACAAGATGAGTTAGGTGGCCCATAAGATATCAAATGAAAGGTCTTTGAATTATCTTTGAATACGTATTTATACTAAACACTATTTTTCAGGCTATTCATTAAATATTTATATAGTAGATAAAAATTATATATAAATTAATATAAATATATAAAATTATATAAGTATTTCGGAAAACTAACAAAATTATTTAGATAAATTTTTATTTAAGACGATAATTTCAAATTGTTTGAAATTAAAGAAGCTCAGTAATTAATCCGAATTGCATAGGGTCAAAATTAGGTGTCAACAACTGCCCCATTCTTTGCATAGGGTCGATGAGAGAAAACCTCAGGCAAAGAAGATTGACGAATCCAATTTTGACCAAACTCATTTTCATCTCTTTGAAAGAAAGGCTCGATACAGATTGAGGAATTATGGTTGGACCCTAGCATTGAGTTTCCTACGTATCTCAAGTTACATGATAATTTAGGTCATTTGTAGTTCAAAACAACGCTTGATTTGATGTACGATTCTGAAAGAAATCAAAAGCTATCTCGATATCGAATTATGAGGAAATTAGAATGCTCAAGAATACGATTTGAGAAAGACTGTTGGAATACAACCGAGTTTTTAACATTGAGCCCGCTTACATATCCATAAACTTGGGGACTTAGGCTATCTATAGTTCGACTCGATCGGTTGAAAAGGAAATCACTTTTCTAAGATATCCTTCGGTTGGGAAGAATGACAAATAAGTTGAGTATGAAAAAGAGGCTTGCAATCTCTTAGTAATGAATGTGAAGCTCTTCACATCCATAAATAAGAACTTACACATACATAATTTTTAACACTTTTGGTGTATTTTCACTTGGATTTGAAGATATGCTTCCAGTTGGAGTTGAAAATTACACCGGATGCGAAACTAAAATTGTAAGACCCCAGAAAATACCCACATGCTTTTTGATAGGGGTGCGGTTTAATCGTGGTGGAAGTCGCTCCTTAGCTCGTGTCCAAAGAATTTGATATTCCTCCTCAGATTATGTCCCAGTTCGCTGCTAAGAAAAGGTTTCACGTCGTGTTGCATCCTTTTTATGGCGTCCGCACATGTGGTTTAATTGGAAATTCATCCTCTCGGATGTTTATGTTTGCACGTCTGCCTCCTCCAGCTTTGACGTAGAGCAACTAATGTATCCTTTCAAAGTTAATGTGATTCATAATTTACTTATTGAACGTTAACCTCCTCTAGTTTTGACGCAATATCCGATGAGTTAATATGATGTAATATGTATTTGGCCCTCTCGAAAATGATATCACTTCTTTCGGTGAATGATATGGATGACCACTAAGGATTCTAGACATCATCAATGTTGCTTAGCATGCCCTCCCAACATTTAAACACAATTATTAGTCACTCATGGACCAACATTTAACAATCACACTATTAAGAATTATATATACTCGGTTCACTCAACATACAAGAGAATAATTAAACATGTACTAGGTGTAGTACCCGAGCCAACTAATAGTATCCCGTATCAGGTGTGGTATACGAGCCAACCAAGAGATATCATGTACCATGAGTGGTATTTGATCGAACCGATAATATGTACCAAGTGTGGTACCTGAGTCAGCCAATAGTCACACAATCTATCACAATCATAATCACAATGAAATACAATCACACTTGTAAATGCAAGTAAACAAAACACCTTAATTGCATGAGATTGTAAACAATTCATCATTTCACATTCAATCCTTATATTTTTTCCCAACATGCATTGTACAAGTTTCACTATAGAAACAGTTGACATACATAAATAACATACTTGGAAAACAACAACCAACACCTACTCTCTGACGACTCTTTTCAAATAGTTTTTCTTACTTATGACCAATAATTAACCCATCGGTTACCACCCATAGAATGACACCTAGCAACATTTGTAAGACAAACATCAACAAGTTAAGTACCTTACAACCCTAGACAACTATGATTCACACAGTCGTCTGCCTAACTCCACACCAGTAGACATATACAACAAACTCCCAATAATTCACAAGGTATTATTCAAGTGAAGACATGTCTAACTACTCAGTTAAAAGTTTAGCCTACTTAGAGGCTAAGAAACATTTGAAGAACTTGGAATACAAACTTCTAGATTTGTGAAGGCAAACCTTGACAGACATAGACCAGAATTTCATGGGTTTTTATCTTTCTTGCGCTGAAATCCCTCCCTTGTTCCCAAGCTTGGAATGACTTTGGAGGATATTTTGAGTAACCCTTGTCTGTTTTACCAATCAAAAGTGGGAGAAAAATAAAAGAACTTATGTTTTCTAAATTCTAATTCCGTCATCCACGCTATAGAGGCCATGCAGGTGATATAGCATCACTATCATAGAAGGAGTTTTCCCGCTATGGCGAGCTGACGTCAGCCCAAATCAAATTTAAATTTCAAAAGTTTTGTTGTATCACCCCAATTTTAAATTGGCAGCGTATTTAAAAGATTTTTTGAGACTTCACACGAGGTGCCTTGAATAACGACAAAATACGTTATTACAATAGATACTAATTTACCCATTGTTCGTCTTCAAACGATTATTAAGACGGAAGGAAAGAGAGATTAATTACAGAAAACCCTCGCCTAAATTTTTGGACAAGATCATGAGAGAGATTAAGCATCACGCGAGTCATAAACTATTACAACATCCCACGAATTTTTAAATAATACTTAGCAAATTGATCTCATAATTCATGTTAAAAAGGAACAAAAAAAGAAAGATAAAAAAATAAATTTACTCTATCAACAACAAATTTATAAATGATATTTTCTCCTGACACAATGAAATATTGTGTCACTTATGTTGCATCAGCTCATGCTGTTTCAATTTATAGTTAATATACGAAATTACTATTAATTATGTAGATAAAAATAATCAAAGGGGGGTAAAAGAAAATGAGATGTTGTAGAATTATTTTTTTATTTGAATATTTTACATGTCTAATTTCATATCAATGAATTACAAGATTTTCAGTTAAAAATAATTTTTGACTTGATGAATAACGGTGTCACCTTGTTAAACAATGATAATAGATCTCTAAATTCTTTTATGAGGTTTATGTATAGAATAACAAAGTTAAGATATATTAGTGATTTTCGGAAAAAAATAGTAAGTTGAGCAAAATATGTTAATTTCCTGGTGCATCTACCTTATTGTGGTATTCCTGCATGTTATTTCATGTTGTTGAATTGAAAACTGTCATAATAGAAGAACGGAGGAGAAATATGCTAAGTAGGTCTATTTTTTCAAATTTAATCATCTACTAATGTCTTAAGCTAGTTTCAAATAAGAATTTTTTTGTCTTTCATATTATTGAATTGTAAACGTTCACTGCAATTGAATAAATTTGTATTGTAACTTTAGCTATATTAAAAAAAAAATTCATGATAATTTTTTAACAAAGTGTATCAATAATTGAATTAATGCAAATTCCTCAAATAAATTATAAGACAAAGCAACAAGCACAAGATATAAGATTTATAAAGACATAAATCATGCATGTAGAAAAAATAATTTAGAAGAATAGAGAAAGAAATCTTAATATCCTAGGTTTCAGTGACGAATTAGGTATTACAGACAACCTAAGAAGCGATTGCTACTGGGACATGTCTATTTGGAAGGCATTGGCTAGATTTCATCTAAGGAAGACATGGTTCTCAGAGAATGAATACACCATCATGAATTAATTACAAAGAAATAAAATTTGTTAGGATTTGTGGCCAAGAGCAACAAGAAGGAGTTTTAGAAAGGTGTGTTCTTAGGATTTGAAATAAAAATTATTAGGATTTGAAAGGCACTGCAATCTTTTTTCTTGCCATAGCTTCTTCACTCCTGTTACTTGAGTAGTTAGATTTTTCAAAAAGCATCCCCACAAGAAGGGTTCTGAATGATCTTTTTTGAAACGCCTAACCCTTTTCTATGACTTTGTTGGCCGACGGCCAGATTCCTCCGGGGACTAGTTGCAGTTATTTTCCCTTCCCAGCACAAGTATCAAGCTTGTATCTATCATGCCTGCTGAGAAAACTTATGTAGATGAAAATAATAAATCCTTACGGAAGTATATCAGTTTGATAGGGGTGTTCCTCAGGTAAAATGGACAGAGCAAGAAGTAAAAAGAATGAACCATATTGAATATCTCAAATATGTGGTGATTGAAAAATTCTCATATGAGTGGGTGGACCTTCAAGAATTGAGAAAAAGCATTCCTAAACAACGTGATGTGAAATGAGGTTGTCAGATTATATTGGATTGTTTTGGAGTAAATACATTCTTATTAGTCTGAGGATTTTGTTAATCTTATTTCTAGGGGAGATTTCTGTATCACATTTAAGGAGGGGTACTCGTATTTGATGTACACAGATCTATGACTCTAAATTTAAGGTAAATGAAGAAAAATCAATGGTCATGGCTTGGATATCCTTCCCTAATCTCTTACTTACATTCTTTATCAAAGAGTGTCTATTTTCCCTAGTATCGGCAGTAGGAAAACCTATCCATCTAGATCAAGCAACTATAAACAAGAAAAAATCTAGTTGTGCATGTGTTATGGTTTTAGAAGATCTTAAAGACACTTTTACTAATGTTTCACAAATGAACATAGAGAATGTTGAGACAGGAGAAATAAGGTTGAATATGATTGCTATACAGTATTATTATGTCCCTAAATATTGTTTTGAATGCAAGATGCAAGGGCATAACAAAGACAACTGTAAAGTTCTCAATTATAGTGATGACCAACATAATTCACAATAGACACATGGCAAAGCTCAAATCAACCATAAGTTGCAAGATGCTAAAGTTTAAAAAAATGAAAAAAAAGGAAGAGCCAAAATACTTTCAAGTGGAAAAGTGGGAAAGACCTTGGCAACAGGAATGTGGTGAGGGATAGAAGGGGGAAAAGTGAATAATTTTGTGATACCTTCAGCCGCACCTCAGTTAACCATAGTAGTGGAGAACAAATTTAGGGCTCTTGTTCAGGAGGAATGTGTTAAGGCAGGCAACAATATAATGACAAACAATGTAGAAAATAAAGGGGATCTATCACAAGAGAAAGGGGAAGGAGGACAGAAAATGACTGCAAAAGAATGGTTACAAAAGCGTGTGAGTCCGTCTTGCATCAATAGTCTTCTCATCTAAAGTTCAGGGACTATGCAGAGATATCAAGAGATGATAAACAGCCTGCAAAAGAGTTAAATAATCAAGAAAAAGATATTCAAAGTAATGAAGTAACAAGAAGTAGTGATGACAAAGATGAAGAGGAGAAATCATACAACATAGATGATGGTGAGATGAACATGGATATGGAAGATTTAGAGATAGCCAATGTCTCAAATAAATGCAATAATCAAGAGAAGCATTGAGAGCAACATAAACAAGAAATGCAAACTATAGTAGCTATTATTTCTACTAATCAAATAATTATAAGCCCAGAGAAGTATGGAGAAATACTTACTATTAATGAAGAGATGATTAAAGACATGGATAATATAATGATATCAAAAGATTCAATAGATATGGGTTACATTATATTAGTCCTGAAAAATACGGTAAGGACCATAATAGAGCTAAACAACAAGATGAAATTAGAGCTAACAACTCATTTAAGAATGTGATCAGTGCTTATACAATAGGTCAGTGTAGCAATAACAGTAACAATGGTATAGTAATTACTAGTTATGAAACTGCGAGGGATAATAATATGGCAATAGTGGTGTTGCCCACAACATTGCAGCCTAATGAATACCAAGTAGTGATGGTCCATACTGAATCACCAAATAATACGTTGCATAACATTCTCATTCTTAATTTGGTCGACTCAGAGCCAGAAGATCTAATAGAGAATAAGGGGTTAATTGTACTATAGTTTCAGCTGCAAATAAAGAGTAGATATAGAGTGACACAGATCTTTCTCCAAGGGTAATATAGGTTGTCAAGTTAGCTAGAAATGGAAAGAAACAAGGTGACGGAGAATCAGCTCAACCTCTTAGAGTTCAACCAAGGAGACAGGTTATATCTTAATATTCAAAAAATAAATGAAGGCACTCATATGAAATATTAGATCATTAAGGTCTCAACATACATTTCAAAGAGTGCAAATGTTGCATAACTTTCACAAGTTTGCATTTGTTGCACTGATGGAGCCTTTTCAACCTGTTTGATACATCAATAGACGATATAGAAGGAGACTAAGAATTCCTATGGCAATCCACAACGGTAATGGAAATATATGGGTGTTTACTAACCATGGCTTTGATGTGCGTAACACAGATCAACAACTCACTGTTTTGTTGCTTAATCAAAATTCTACATTTATCTTGTATGTAACTTTTGTATATGCTATGTGCGACAGTTCTTAGAGGCTAGAGATTTGGGATGATTTATATCATATATCATATATTTATAGGTATGGATAGACCATAGCTAATTGGAGGAGACTTCAATGTGGTACTTAGTAGGGGGAGAAGATAGGGGGTCTACCTGTTGTGACTCATAATTATGACGAATTTAAGACTTGTATAGATTCTTGTGACCTCTCCCAAGTGCAATTTAGGGGAAGTCCATTTACATGGTGGAATGGTAGGGTGAAAAATGATTGTATCTTTGGAAGATCGGACAGAATGTTGATAAACACAGAGTGGCAGAACCTGTTTTCGTACATAGAGGTTGACCATTTGCCCATAACAGGCTCAGATCATGCCCATATGCCACTTAACAATGAGGACAAAAGTTCCATCCAACAGAAACCTTTAAGGTTTCTAAAACTCTAGATAGAGCATGAAATCATCAAAGATGTGGTTAGGTTGAATTGGGACCTCTCTATCTCTTCTAATCCCTATTTAAACTTTAAGAGGAAGATTAAAAATGTTAAGAGAGCCCTGTCTGCATGGAGTAGGGAAATCTTTTGGGATATTTTTCAGCAACTCATCATTAGAGAGGAGAATCAAGAATTAAGGAGAAACTATTTGAAGAAACGCCCTCAGGTGAGAATAGAGCTATTATGCATAGAGCCAAAAATGAGTATCATAAATATCTTCATTTTTAAGAAATGTTCTGGCAATAAAAGGTAGGATATGAATGATTTAAAAGTGGTGAAAGTGGCAATAATTCAAAATTCTCAGGGTTTATGGTTAGAGGACGAAAGAGATATAGCAACTAAAACCGTAGAGCATTTTCAGAATCAGTTCAAACAGGATATGTATGCTACTAGTTTTCCCTTGTTATCTCATATTCCAGAATTAATCTCTAATGGAGAGAATACATGTTTGGAGGTAATTTCAGATGGTGAAGAGGTGAAGAATGTTGTGTTCAGATTCAATGGAGATAACTCTAGTGGTCCTGATGATTTGACAGGTTGATTCTTGATAACGCTCAAATGTCCTCTTCAAAACCAATTAAAAGGGAAAACGGTTGTAGTCACTAAACACACAATGAAGAGTAAGGGGTCGAATCTCACAGAAAATGGTATATCGTAAAGAATTCTTATAAAAAAATTTGAATTGTTAAATCATTCATTTGTAATAGTAAGAACAAGTGGGTATATCATTTCACCAATTTAATAAAAAGTTTTGGTTATCAATTATCACAATTAAACTAAATTTTGGAAATTTCAAGATTTAACAAGCAATCTAAAGGTGCGGGGATTGGAAATCGATGTTGCATAGGGGCAATAATGTTGCTATATAGTGATGATGTCACGCCCCGAGCCTACACCCTGGGCGGGACTAGAACTCGAGAACAATTTTTGGCCCCAAGCGAACCCTTGGCCTGGCTAGACTCTAAGCGGAAGACTCTAAGCATTATTACAATGATCAAATGCACTTATAAAACAATTGTCTCAAATTAAACTCAGAACGTTTAAGGATAAAACATTCAACTAGCCATAGATGGCAACTCAAGTCTTAAAATAAGAAATAACAATGTAAAGACAACTGAACTACTAACTGTCTATGAAGCCTCTAAAACCAGGAGGAATGTCAGGACAAGACCCCCGATCATCCTAACAACTAAAGTACTAAAGCAATGTAAAAGGAGCCCTCCGGAAAGCAAGGAGGCTCACCAACTGACCCTGAGTGCTCAACTGGATCAACAAGGCGTTGGATGCTGATCCTGGTTACCTGTGTCTGCATCATAAAATGATGCAGGTCAAATGGTATCAGTACATTGAATGTACGAGTATGGGAGGGGAGTACTAAACAAGACATACGCTTGAAAGGAATCTGAAAAGAACACTTACCTTGGTTTTACTCAACTCATGAATAACTCAACTCAAATGCAAAGTAAAAACAACAATAAAGGTGCAGTTTATACAAAGCATTTAAAACAATAGGTGACAACTCAATGTATTAAAGAGATACAATAACAACTCAGTTTACTCATATAATAAAGTAATATAATATTGTAGAGCTTCTCTAACCGACAACCACCACTATGAGCCTAAGTGATGATACATCGTCTTGCCCACGCTGCCAGAACTGTCCTATACTTTGCCATCATATAGAATGCCTTAACTAAGTGGATCCACTAGTCTATGCTAAAAAGCACTAAGGAATCATCTTAAAAGTATGATCCTTTCGACCAATGATGGCTACATGGTTTATAGAGACTTGAGTAATTATGAACTCGCGTCCCCGTATCGGTGCTCAATACTACTCCCAAAATACACTCAGATCATATGTTTTTAAAACAAAACTCTTTCTTTGGTTTGAGATAATTACTCAAAACTTAGCTTAAAAGCTCATCTTGGAAATCGGTGTTTCCTTTCTTGCTCAAATGTGAAAACATTTTAACTCTTGGAAATACTTAGTTCCCGTATAATCTTTGAAGAAAATGAACTTTACTCTTACTCTTTACTCAACTCAAAGCTTAAATCTTAAAACAAAGTTAAAACGTTTGTGAAAGACTTTTGGAACACTCTATGAACTTCTCTTGACTTAACTCTTAACCTCTT